>JAPKLW010008251.1:0-13674 GCA_026898455.1 Plectranthus barbatus | reverse complement strand
TTGAGCAAACTGTGAACAGTATACTCACTCTTGTTTTTCTCAACAGAAATTCTGAAGTCATCAAATGACTTCGGTAACGTGTTGAGTATCAAGTCAATTTTGACATCATTGTCAATTTGACCACCCATTAATGTGTACTCTCTTATGAGCTGGATGAGTGATTCCACATGTTCACGTACCGAACAATTCTGACCCATTTTCTGTCTTACAATACGCTTGATAAGAATAGATCTAGCATGTCCATCAAGTCTGCCATATGCTACGTCAAGACGTCGCATAATGTCAAGCGCAAGCCATACATCACTATAACGAGGATGCAGTGCATCTGACATGCCAGCCAAGATATATTGTCTGACCGTGCCATTCAACCACATCCACATGTGATACTGTGCACGCTCCTCATCAGAAGATGTATCAGTCGGCGAACTCGGACAGGGAGTTTGCAGAACAAACAAATGTCCAAATGAATCCAAGAGCTTGACAATGTCACTTTTCCATCCAGGAAAATTTGGACCAGTCAAGGAATTGTGTACGATTGAATTGATGAGCGATGCAATAAGACATATTTGAAAACAAATAAGCGAGTTAAACTAAGCACATACTACGAACAATTGAAACAAATATGCATAGATCCTTTAGATAAAACAATGCAATTTGCTTCCTCTAATTGCCCAAGCTAATCTACTGCAAGCTACTGAAGTAGACGTCTACGGCAAACGCTCGACCAGACCAAAATAGGTCCTTTAATTTCTCTCCATGCCAGGTATCCGCCGACAAAAGAAATTCATATTGGATATCCTTAGACCATGTTCACCGATATTGAGCAAGGATCTCATGCATGAGTTGTGCTCAGGCAACATCTAAGCCAAAGTAACCACGATCCTAACTCAGGATGTTAAAAGGCGATTTAGCATATGTACTAGACCCATAGTGCATGCCCCTCACATCCTTCATTATCTCATTTAGTTTAATCATAGAAACCAGTGAAAGTTGTCTCAATGCAAGCTACTGGAGTAGACGTTTGCTCAGAGGCTCCCATTTCTCATCTTAAACTAAATATTTTATTTAGAAACCTCATCGCATTAGAACTGGTAATTTATTTCTAACGCAAGCTACTGGAGTAGAAGTTTACGTTTCGAAATGCATTACTTCCAATGAGAGGCCGTATTTGTGGAGGTCTAATGATCTTGGTTAGAAAAGAACCAAAATCCAGCTTAGTATTTTTAATTCTAAAGGTTTCATGCGCACACATTATTTTATGTTTCCATAAATTATGTCACACCCAAAATTCCATAATAAATTAATATGATTCCTGGAATTTATAGACACAATTTAAAACATAAAATAAATCACATAAAGCATGCTTGATAATTTTAAAAATTGCAACATGCTTAAATAGTAAATAATTAAAGCAAATAATCATGCTTCCTATTATTTACTAGTGCGCACATAATAAATCACATCAGTACGAGAAATAATTAAATAAACAAATAAAATTTCTCGTGGCCCCTCAGATGCGATTACAACTGAAAAATAATTAAATCTAACTATTACAAGATTTATTTTCAGTACAGATCTTCAAACTGGGCCTCCGTTTGACTTGAAAACTGGTTTGAACTGTATTAACAGCAATTGGGCTTCAAATTAGGGTTTCTGGCCCAAAACAAGAACCAAACCCTAATTTCCAGACTTCGGGCCGCCTCCGGGCTAATAGGCCCAAGCCACGGCCCGGGCACCAAACCCTAGGGTTCGCAGAAACGCTAGCCGCAGCCTTGCAGCCGCCAATCTCCACACAGCCACCGCCAGCCCACCTTTCCGGCGCTGCCACGCACTGCCGGCAGCTGAAGAACCCGCAGCCCAGCCACGTCTGATCGCCGCCGCGAGCCGCCAACCTCTCCGGTCCTGGAATCGCGTGAGGCAGCAGCAGCCTTAGCCAAGGACTGCGCTGCAACAACCACCGCCACGCGCAGATGATTCGCGCGTGGCCAGCCCCGGCAGCACCCTTGCCCTTCGCCGGCACTTGCAGGGAGCTCGCGCACGGCCTCTATCCACTGCATATTCAAAGACAGCCACCTTCCCGAGTTCGCGCCATCTTCTTCATGCAGGAGAACAATGCGCATAGGCTGCCCACGGCGGAAACCTAGCCGCCGCAGGCTGAGCCTCCGCTCCACCACCTCTTGCACGCCTGCCGGGCTGAGAGCTCGCCGGGTTTGCGAACAGCAGCAGTGAGATGGACGCGGCCCAGCCACAGGGAAAAAAAACCTTGCCGCTGCCACCCACTGAGGCCGCCGCCGCCACTCACCGTGGTCGCCGCCGCCGGCGAGATCTGAGGGGTGGCTGAACCCTAGTTCATGTCACCTTCTCTGTTCTTCGTTCTTCAAAGCTCATTCTTCCAGATCTCAGATTTTTACAGATTTAAAAAAATAGAAAATACAAAAATAGATCTAAATATATTACATGATTTTCCCTATTAAATCTAACCATAGATTTTCTCGTGGTGAAAAACAGATCCAAAAATGAGAAGGCAACGAGAACAAAACATCCACGACAATTTAAATCCATCCATGAACATACATATTTATTTAATCTCAATTTATTCAAGACAGAGCCTAAGAAAATCAACCTGGCTCTAATACCAGTTGTAGGGTTTAAGTCTACGATGGACAACATGAGTTGCCATTAATTAAATTCTTGCCAAGGATCATTCTTAGGATACCAGGAATAAATTTCAATTCAACAAACAATGCGATCGTATGCATGCTCCTACAAAATTAATTGCAGAGGATGGAATTTAGGAATACCTGATCTTCACTGTTTGATCTACAGATCTAGATCGGAGAACAAAACGATGAAGTAAACTTAGATCTGAGATTGAACGCCGGCAATGGACAGTTGTTCCTACAGATCTGATCTTCTGATATGTTCCCTTGCTCCTTGGAAATCTGGTGAGGATTATCTACCAAGTTGGATCCGATATCTGGAGAAATCGATCAGTTTCTCCCTCTGGATTGCCGCCGCCGTTCTCTCTCCTTTTTTACTCAATATACTGAAAAACCTTAATTGATCTGATAGAGAGAAGGCCTATATATAGTGTTAGGGTTCTGAGAAACCCTAACCCTAATGGGATTGAGCAATTCACGGGCCAGACCAGGGACCAGATGCAAATAATAAAGTGGGCCCTCTTTATTAATTAATCCTTCCTTGTTCAACCCAGAACATAATTAATTAATAAAACATTGTTTTAACCTTTACCACGGTAACAATGCTGACTCGCCCCTTTATTACCACGTTATTAGGAACGGGTTGCACCAAACTAACATGATCCACATATTTAAGGTTTTAGACATTCATTAATTAATTTGGCTTATGACAATCAGCCACAATTAATTAATCTCTTATTTCTTGAGTAATACCACTCACTCCTTTCACTTATGCCTGAATTAAATAATTCAACTTGCAGGGTTTAGCATAATGAACCTTGTGAGCTCCTCAGGGAATGTCACCATCCTGAAACGGATATGCTTACCTAAACGACCAGCCTAAGCAGACCACACACAAATTGCCAACACCCAAAATAAGAGTAGTACAATACATGTAAGAATCGCCACCATGGTAAATCAAAGTGTGGTCAATCTGTGTGTGCCCCTTATCCTTCAGTTAGGTTTAAGATCATAGGAAGTATGTTAGGGATCTGGTTCACTCGTATGTCAATGAGAATGACACATCCCACTGTTGATCCCATCAATACATAACTATGTACCGACACATCAAATATATAGGAGTTATATACTTCATTTTCACTCCTACAGTGTTACAAGCTTGGGAGAGAGAGCCACCCTTCCCCTCCTAAAACCCTAACCCGTCAGCCTTTTTCTGGCGACGCCCCGGCCATCACCGGCCACCCCTGACCAAACCATCGCCACCATTGAGTAGCCCTTTCTCCGAGCTTCATTTCGAGCTAAAGTAGAACCCGTGAGGTTGAGGATTGACTGAGATACGAAGGAGAGAAGGTGAGGGTTTTGCCATGTTTTATTTTTGGGTTTTGAGTTGGAATTTTGATTAATTGGAGGTAGAATCAGATTTTGATGGTTTGGGTGTGTTCATCACCTTGTAAGGATTATACGGACGGCCTGAAAGTAGAGTTTTATTGCCGGAAACCGCACGCCACCTAATATGTGTGTAAAATGACCTATATTTCGATGTGTGAGCGTCCATGTTTGCATTCATTTTACCCTCATATCATATGTTTTTGTTGTTCTTTTGTCGTGTTCTTGTGTTTTGAATGTTGTTGGATAGGTTTTGAGCATATTATAGCACTTTTGGGTGAGTTTTAGAGGTAAATCGTCTGAGCCAAAGATTAGAAGGAAGTTGGATCACCCAAGCGGAGCAAAAGGAAGAGTTTCGGAGTTTGGAGGAGCCGCCCGGCCGAGCAAAGCAGGCACGGCCGAGCCCAGCGGACAGAGGGCTCGCTCGGCCGAGCTCTGTAGGCTAGACTGAGTTGTGCCAACTGAGAGCAGGCTCGGGCGAGCGAGGATGGCCAGGGCGAGCCAGTTCAAGTTTTTCCAGTCCTGCGGTTTCCAGCATGGCTCGGGCGAGCCATAGGTGGCTCAGGCGATCCGAGGCCCTGGGAGCTCGTCTATAAAAGGGTGATTTTTGCATCATAAAAGAACTTTTGGTCAGATTTCAAATAACCGTCACGAGAGTTCTCTCTAGATTCATCTCCAAACCATTCCCCATCCACATTCAAGGAGTTTCAAGTCAAATTCTTCCAATTTGGTGAAGATCTAGAAGGAAGGAAGGAAGGAAGGTAGATCAAGTCCAAGGAAGGCAATCAAAGGTGATCATACTTAGACCTTGATATTTTATAATGGATTCTCACATTTCTCTTATTGATTTGTACCCAAGTCAAGGTATGAAGAACTAAATTCAATTGTGAGTGTTGTAGAATGGATATTGTTATGAGTTGATATCAAATTTGCTTGTTTACTTTCCTTTGAGGGATTGAATTGCACTTGAGCTTATTCCTTATCTCTTAGGTGTAGGTAATAGCCAACCTTAGAGGTAGTTGATGTGAACGCTACAGCCAACACGCGGGCGGAATCATCGTGAAAAGTGTATATTCTTACGATTTTAGTTCCAATCCATGTGCGGGGCTAGGTCGTAGGGCAATAATTGACGGTCGATTGGGAGAGATCTAGGGGTTTATAGCGTAGCTGTTTGCAATTCCTAGTGTCATCTACCGCTAGTTTTCCGTAGCAAGTGACTAGCGAATGTAGGGTCGATTGCTCAACCTCCTAGGGATTAAACTTGGTTTATAACATAGTTTGATTCAACTTGGAACAATAGAAATTCAATCAACACTCACTATCTTCTTATTGTTGAACTTGAGATTTTGATCTACCTAAGCAAATTACTCAATTGTTTTGGCTCGTGAAGTTTAATTACATGTTTTGTTATTGCTATGTTACTTGTATGCTTGATTACATTCTACTTTGCCTAGTTAAACAATTACCAACGACTATGATTTGCCTAGCTATTGAACCTTCAAACAAGTAAATAGTTCTCACTTGAGCGAATTGAAAAGTACTCGGATTGATAAAATTTAACGTGAAGATAGTGTTGCATTACACCGTCATCAGCGCCGCCGTCCACCTCCATTTTCCGGTGAGCCTCTTCCACCCCCTCATTCCTTGCATATTTTTTCGTGTTTAGATGAGTTATTCATGCTCTAGGATGTCTTAGGACCTTGTAGAGGTGATTGCATGTGAGTTTTGTCGGCCGGAATGGGCTTGATCGGATTTTGCAGGTTCAACCGCGCAAGGAGTCGGGGAAGACGACCCGTGTCAGTGGACGGGCTGTTTGTCGATCGACAAGGAGGCTGCTCGACAAAGGAGGTCGATCGAACACTCCTGTCGGTCGACAGAATGTGTGTCGATTGACACGAGAACCGCTTGTCGAAGGAGGTGGATCGAACACTCATGTCGATCGATAGGATGTGTATCGATCGACAGGGATGCCCGACGAAAGGAGAAGATCAACTCACTCTTGTCGATCGACAGGAGGCGTGTCGATAGATAGAGATGGTCGATAGAGAGATATCAACAGGGAAGTGTCGACTTGGAAGCTTGTGTCGACATGGGTTGTATCGACCGACACAGAACCCTGTAGGTCGACACAACCATCCAGAGAGTAGAACTCGTGTTATCTCGTTCCATTTTTATTTCTTTTTGAGTTATAGTTGATCCTGAAGTTAAACACATTAGCAGAAAGCATCTATACCCTAAAGCCTAACACCAGGTGGGAAACTATTTAAGTATAAAAGCAAACGTGTGTTTCCTTTTCAAAAACGTGTTAAAATGTTTTGTTTTAAATGAGATGCTATGCATATTTTGTGCTATTATATTTGTCCTTTGTTTGACTGCTAACAACAGAGAGGTATTAATGAGACAAGAACCATGTACATATAGTACTTGAGCTACTCTTATTAATTGTGTATAGGTTAGCTACCTTATGCTTGTAAGTTCGGATGAAATGGTGGTGACCGTAAAGCCTGAAAAGATAATAAGCTCGGGTGAAATTGTGGTGACCGTAAACCCTGAAAAGAAAGTAATTTGATTATCTTTATACGATTAGGTCTCGATGTTGTGTGTTCCAAGATTAGTGCACTTGATGATAGTGGGTTGAGTGTGTATTCATTCCTAACTTGTCATCGTAACCCGGAAGTGGGCCAACTTCCAGTTACAAAATGATAACCTGATATAATAACATGTAAAATAGCGCACAAATGAAAATGTTTTAGATAACACGGTTCATTTCAACAAAACCCCATGTCTATCAGTGTGAGTTGCATAGCATATTCTCTTATATAATGTATGTTTTGGGCATGTTTTCCATTGGGTACATTAGTACTCAGCCCCTCGTATTGTTTCTAAAATACGCAGGTTGAGCAGCGAGGTTGGAAATACGGGGGTGTTGTAGGGTTTGAGTCTACGATAGACAACATGAGTTGCCATTAATTAAATTCTTGTCAAGGATCGTTCTTAGGATATCAGGAATAAATTTCAATTAAACAAATCATGCGATCCTTTGCATGCTCCTACAAAATTAATTGTTGAGGATGGAATTTAGGAATACCTGATCTTCACCGTTTAATCTACAGATCTATATTGGAGAATAAAACGATGAAGTAAACTTAGATCTGAGATTGAATGTCGGCGATGGACAGTTGTTCCTACAGATCTGATCTTCTGATCTGTTCCCTTGCTCCTTGGAAATCTAGTGAGAATTATCTACCAAGTTGGATCCAAGATCTGGAGAAATAGATCAGTTTCTCCCTCTGGATTGCCGCCTCCGTTCTCTCTTCTTTTTTACTCAATATACTGAAAAACCTTAATTGATCTAATAGAGAGAAGGCCTATATATAGTTTTAGGGTTTTGAGAAACCCTAACCCTAATGGGCTTGAGCAATTCACGGGCCAGACCAGGGACCAGATGCAAATAATAAAATTGGCCCTCTTTATTAATTAATCCTTCCTTGTTCAACCCAGAACATAATTAATTAATAAAACATTGTTTTAACCTTTACCACGGTAACAATGCTGACTCGCCCCTTTATTACCACGTTATTAGGAACGGGTTGCACCAAACTAACATGATCCACATATTTAAGGTTTTAGACATTCATTAATTAATTTGGCTTATGAAAATCAGTCACAATTAATTAATCTCTTATTTCCTGAGTAATACTACAACAACGAGCATTGTTGTAGCAACACATATATGAAGACCAGTGTACAAAACACTTAATCATATATGCTTTCAGTATATAATCCCAACAATCTCCCACTTATACTTAAAGCATAATACCATTGCTTTATCAAAGTATTAAGTGTGTCTATATTGTCAATCACTCCCACTGCATTCACGTCACCTCTTGTCATGATTTCTCGTATGATGTGATACCACACATCCTATGTGTTTCACCACCTTGTGACTCTTGCGTTCCCTTGAGTTTGTCATTGCACCTACATGATCACAATTCCATGTGGTTTCATTACGCAAAATCAGAACACACGCCTCTAGAGGATAGCACCGGAGTTATACTGCTTCTTGCAAAGCTAATGAAGCTGTCAAAAACTCCGGCTTCATACCGAAATCCGTAACACACTTCTGTGTTAGACTCCTATAACTCCTCCTCCAATGCCAACACATAGTTAGAGGTCAATTCCTTTCCTTATGATCCTCCTGGATATCCGATGCCATTCAACTCACAAGGCTCATTCATTAACCAATGTGCCTATCCAGAGTTGAATTGATATCTGTTTAACAAGCTAATAGCAGTACAGATATCTAACTTCATTCATTTATAATATAGAAAGATAACAATCTTTCTTGATATAAACAACTCACCACAGAATCAATTTAAGCGACTTCAGATACCTGAACATCATTTTCTTGTGGCAACATAAGACTTTAATTCAAATGATGTTCCAAAATCTCATAAGTCCTACTTCTGAAATTGTTCGGATAACCATCCTTTATGCCTGATAATATCTCCAGACCATTTTCGAATGTGAAAATACCATCTACATAATGTGCAAGGAAAACCACGCTTTCGCTGACACATAACTGGTACATGAAACTCTCATTCTCGATAGATAATATCGAAATGTCTATTTCATAACTTTGAAGCTCCTTTAAATTCATATTTGAACTTCCTTGGTTTCCAGACACGATGCTTTTCACTTTACTGCACATAACTTATCTGGTTGTTGCATACAGATGTCGTCACCTTTTATCAAAGTATTCGTTTATAAAATACGAATGACATCCTCTATCTTCCAGATACTTAGATTCATATGTGTTGTTATGGTTAAAAGAATTCGAAAGGGTTTAACAGTTGCAACCAGTGAGAAGATCTTGTTGTGAAACATACCTTGCTCACTAACCTAGACTCTCGAATATACTAGGTTACCATTTGAGTATTTTTCTTGTATATCAATCACTTGCCTATAGCTGGAAAGTTATTTGGCAATCACTGTTCCTGATACACAACCATAACCTTTACTGATTCATTTATGAATTCATGACTTGACGTCATTAAACTGCATCTTTTTTCTTAACAGCTTCTTCGCGCTTTAAGGGATAAGTACGATGTCGTTCGTTAAGCTAGGAACAAGTCCAGAGACTATTTCCACGAACCAGTACCATTAAGCCTGTTAAGGCAACCTCCCACTGCAACGATGCTCCTTTTAAATTGTCAATTATTGGTGCATTAGTTTGTGGTTTACCACCTTACACAGGTGATCGTACGATTGGTACCATACCTTCCAAGGTATGCTCAATATGCCACGGGGTATTTCCTGATGGATATGAATTTTCTTCTCTAAAACGTTAGAGGACAATCTCACATTTGGATTCATGGTTTCATCCTATACAACTTGCTTGTATCTAGGATATACAAAGCAACCATCTTTTTCGTTTACCTGGAATAGCACACAAAGAAGTACCAGCTTAAACCTTTCTTCCAACCAATCAGTTTCTTATATCAGCTTAACAGCCAAATTACCCATCATTGCCCTTTTGACAGAGTCAAAGTCTGCTAGGGTATTTGGAACTGATTTAGAAGATACTAGATTAAGCAAACATAAAACTGCTTTTGGCGCTGTTCCCGAAATGAAAATTTGGCAAAGCTGGCATAACTTATAAACTTTTAAAGAATCTTATTTCATTTTACCTACACTATCCCAATCGAGGGATAATAGGTGTAGTTAACTGGGATGCAATCCCTTTTCTCTGCCAGATACTGTAAAACCCCATCACTTAAGATATACCATTATGAATGAACCATAATGCTTTTACGGTCTTGTTTAACTTACCTTAGTCTTGAACGCTCTTGATTAAAGCAAGAGACTAAGACTTGTAGTGAACTAGATAAACATATCCGAATCTTAAAATGATTACAGTATCAATGCCTGTTAAGGCAACTGCGGAAGTAGACTCAAACTAGGAAACCAGAGCAAACACGAAATAACTTATAGAGATACAATCGCCTATTAAAAGGCTTGGTTACTATCTTATACCTCTAAGTAGTTGTCATAAGTACCATTCTTAGGAATACCTGGATTGAATCCAAAATTCCATGAATTACTTAAAACTACTTAGACTGATGTAACCAATCTCTATAGAGATTCTTTAAATTACACCTTAGAACACTGATAGTTTATGTAATCAAGTAATGAAGAGACTATCATCCATAATAGAAAACATTGTTATTCATTATGATAGAAATACTCTATCGAATAACTGATAATCCAATAGATTAAAAATATGTTTATCAAAACAATATCTCTTCAGAAACTTGAATTAAAACAGAGTTTTTAACATAAACTCAAAGTAAAATCTCCATCAGCTGAAGTAGCAACTTCCAGCATCAATCTTGGAGATGGTAATCCCGCCATCTTCAAGCCTTAAGCTTGATTCCCTGCAAAGTGTAGCAAACACGATTAGTGACCTCAGTTACCACTACCCACTAAGGAGTAGAAAACTGATACTAAACATGTTTCAACAAGCAATGCAAAAGATGACGTACCTTGTCCCTTAGTTACCAAACTTGGATAATTTACTTTCCAGTGACCCTTCTTGCCACACTTGAAACATTTGTCCTTCTTGTTATCTTTCTTTCCTTTGTTCTCTCCTTTACCATTTTTCTTCTTCATGTCATTATGACGTGATTTAGAAGAACTTTTAGCAAGAGATCTGGAATGAACTGATAATGCAAGACTGCTCCCACTGCTTCCTTCATTCCTCTTTTCTTTGACATCACTCTTTTGACTCGGAAGCAAATCAGAGTGACTCACAGAAAAGACTGAAGAAGCTTCTGTTGATACAAGATCATTGAGCAAACTGTGAACAGTATACTCACTCTTGTTTTTCTCAACAGAAATTCTGAAGTCATCAAATGACTTCGGTAACGTGTTGAGTATCAAGTCAATTTTGACATCATTGTCAATTTGACCACCCATTAATGTGTACTCTCTTATGAGCTGGATGAGTGATTCCACATGTTCACGTACCGAACAATTCTGACCCATTTTCTGTCTTACAATACGCTTGATAAGAATAGATCTAGCATGTCCATCAAGTCTGCCATATGCTACGTCAAGACGTCGCATAATGTCAAGCGCAAGCCATACATCACTATAACGAGGATGCAGTGCATCTGACATGCCAGCCAAGATATATTGTCTGACCGTGCCATTCAACCACATCCACATGTGATACTGTGCACGCTCCTCATCAGAAGATGTATCAGTCGGCGAACTCGGACAGGGAGTTTGCAGAACAAACAAATGTCCAAATGAATCCAAGAGCTTGACAATGTCACTTTTCCATCCAGGAAAATTTGGACCAGTCAAGGAATTGTGTACGATTGAATTGATGAGCGATGCAATAAGACATATTTGAAAACAAATAAGCGAGTTAAACTAAGCACATACTACGAACAATTGAAACAAATATGCATAGATCCTTTAGATAAAACAATGCAATTTGCTTCCTCTAATTGCCCAAGCTAATCTACTGCAAGCTACTGAAGTAGACGTCTACGGCAAACGCTCGACCAGACCAAAATAGGTCCTTTAATTTCTCTCCATGCCAGGTATCCGCCGACAAAAGAAATTCATATTGGATATCCTTAGACCATGTTCACCGATATTGAGCAAGGATCTCATGCATGAGTTGTGCTCAGGCAACATCTAAGCCAAAGTAACCACGATCCTAACTCAGGATGTTAAAAGGCGATTTAGCATATGTACTAGACCCATAGTGCATGCCCCTCACATCCTTCATTATCTCATTTAGTTTAATCATAGAAACCAGTGAAAGTTGTCTCAATGCAAGCTACTGGAGTAGACGTTTGCTCAGAGGCTCCCATTTCTCATCTTAAACTAAATATTTTATTTAGAAACCTCATCGCATTAGAACTGGTAATTTATTTCTAACGCAAGCTACTGGAGTAGAAGTTTACGTTTCGAAATGCATTACTTCCAATGAGAGGCCGTATTTGTGGAGGTCTAATGATCTTGGTTAGAAAAGAACCAAAATCCAGCTTAGTATTTTTAATTCTAAAGGTTTCATGCGCACACATTATTTTATGTTTCCATAAATTATGTCACACCCAAAATTCCATAATAAATTAATATGATTCCTGGAATTTATAGACACAATTTAAAACATAAAATAAATCACATAAAGCATGCTTGATAATTTTAAAAATTGCAACATGCTTAAATAGTAAATAATTAAAGCAAATAATCATGCTTCCTATTATTTACTAGTGCGCACATAATAAATCACATCAGTACGAGAAATAATTAAATAAACAAATAAAATTTCTCGTGGCCCCTCAGATGCGATTACAACTGAAAAATAATTAAATCTAACTATTACAAGATTTATTTTCAGTACAGATCTTCAAACTGGGCCTCCGTTTGACTTGAAAACTGGTTTGAACTGTATTAACAGCAATTGGGCTTCAAATTAGGGTTTCTGGCCCAAAACAAGAACCAAACCCTAATTTCCAGACTTCGGGCCGCCTCCGGGCTAATAGGCCCAAGCCACGGCCCGGGCACCAAACCCTAGGGTTCGCAGAAACGCTAGCCGCAGCCTTGCAGCCGCCAATCTCCACACAGCCACCGCCAGCCCACCTTTCCGGCGCTGCCACGCACTGCCGGCAGCTGAAGAACCCGCAGCCCAGCCACGTCTGATCGCCGCCGCGAGCCGCCAACCTCTCCGGTCCTGGAATCGCGTGAGGCAGCAGCAGCCTTAGCCAAGGACTGCGCTGCAACAACCACCGCCACGCGCAGATGATTCGCGCGTGGCCAGCCCCGGCAGCACCCTTGCCCTTCGCCGGCACTTGCAGGGAGCTCGCGCACGGCCTCTATCCACTGCATATTCAAAGACAGCCACCTTCCCGAGTTCGCGCCATCTTCTTCATGCAGGAGAACAATGCGCATAGGCTGCCCACGGCGGAAACCTAGCCGCCGCAGGCTGAGCCTCCGCTCCACCACCTCTTGCACGCCTGCCGGGCTGAGAGCTCGCCGGGTTTGCGAACAGCAGCAGTGAGATGGACGCGGCCCAGCCACAGGGAAAAAAAACCTTGCCGCTGCCACCCACTGAGGCCGCCGCCGCCACTCACCGTGGTCGCCGCCGCCGGCGAGATCTGAGGGGTGGCTGAACCCTAGTTCATGTCACCTTCTCTGTTCTTCGTTCTTCAAAGCTCATTCTTCCAGATCTCAGATTTTTACAGATTTAAAAAAATAGAAAATACAAAAATAGATCTAAATATATTACATGATTTTCCCTATTAAATCTAACCATAGATTTTCTCGTGGTGAAAAACAGATCCAAAAATGAGAAGGCAACGAGAACAAAACATCCACGACAATTTAAATCCATCCATGAACATACATATTTATTTAATCTCAATTTATTCAAGACAGAGCCTAAGAAAATCAACCTGGCTCTAATACCAGTTGTAGGGTTTAAGTCTACGATGGACAACATGAGTTGCCATTAATTAAATTCTTGCCAAGGATCATTCTTAGGATACCAGGAATAAATTTCAATTCAACAAACAATGCGATCGTATGCATGCTCCTACAAAATTAATTG
>JAPKLW010008250.1:0-13678 GCA_026898455.1 Plectranthus barbatus | reverse complement strand
CGCTGATTACGACTAAGTCCAAGCTCTTAGTTGTTTTTATTTAAATGGTATCTCTATCTAACAAGTGGTGTCTACTGGCGGAATCTTGCCAGCATAGGCCATCAGTTGAAGCGAAATTGGGTCCCAGCTCCCAATTCCAAGAGAAGAGAAGATTATGCGGAATAAAATTGAGTCCAAGCGCTCAATTTTCCATCTTTCCAGTTGCCAGCTGATAACTGATGGAAGTTTGCCAGCAGCAAGTACTATCAGCAAGTGGTATCAGTTGCTAACTGATGAAGAGGCCAACCAGTTAGGGGGAAGTATGCAACTGGTATATGCAACTGATGACCAGTCATACCAGCTGTCTCAGAAAAGGCGGGATTGTTTCAAATCCAAGTAGCGTGTACAGCCCTCAGAATTTAATGCGGCATTTAATGCCACATTTAATGCGCACAGTGTCTGCGCAGTCCGACGTTTGGTTGCCACCAATCGCTGAGCGCCACGTCAGCTACACGGCGTAGCCCACGTCAGCACGACCGCGCACGTCGCACAGGGAACCGGGTCTGCTGATAACTGTCGATCCCCGCTTGCTGAGCGTCAATCTTGATCGTCTGATCCTGCATGGACTTGGGTATAAATACCCGATGCCTTTCGACGGAAAAACCTTTTACGATCATTCAATTTCAGAAACCCTACTCTCTCAAGCTTTTCTTAAGATTTCTTCTGAAATTATGGCTTCATCTTCCCGACAACCAGATGTCAACCCACCATCTACATCTTCTTCATCTGGTTCACCAGACTTACCTGTCGCAGAAGCCCACATGCCGGCTTACACTGGCATCACACAGATGGACGATATAGACTACACACTTCCATTCGCCCGCCTGGTTCAGTTCAACAAACCAGCGATCAGGGCTCAACTCTCAAACGCGCAAATCAGGGCGGCGCAAGTTCAGAAAGAAAAAATTCTGAACGAGAAGCTGGCGCGCAAGAATTTTGGAGCGGAGTTGATCGAGATGATCGACCGGGAAGGCCTTCGACAATATCTGACGGCAAGGCCCGAGACCTTCCATCCGCATATGGTGGCGGAGTTCTATGCACGGGCCGTGATTGCTGACGGGAGGAAGTCCTTCACCACTTCCGTCTTCGGCCATCTGATCACTGTCAGCGCCGAATACCTCGCCGACTTGTTCGGATTGAAGAACGAGGGAATGGAGATAGCCACCTACTTCCACAACAATGTAGAGGAGTTCAGGAGGCGATGGGCTCAGTGGAAGAGGGAGGGGGTGACGAGTTTTCGCACTGGAATGCGGAAGTCGGAGATGGACGACTGGTGGCAGATGGTGTGCGACATCGTCATCAGGATGCTGCAGTGCGAAGTTGGCTCATATGCTGAGTTGAGCCTGCGCAAATTCTCCGTGATGTGCGCGCTGGTGGATGGAGTGGAAGGGCACTGGGCCGAGTTCTTTTTCGGGAGACTGCTGGAGAATGTTGATCGCAACATCAACATTCCAATTGATGGGACGTTCACTCACTCCGTATCCTTTGGGCTGCGGATCAGCCATATTTTGGAGATGGAGATTGGAGATGGAGTGGACCAGGGGGAGCAACTGGTGAGTTTGGATTTCATTCCGCCCACCAAGGAGCAGGCAAAGCTGCCCCGCCCTGACTACCATAAGCCGCGGAGGCTGAAGGGAAAGACAGCAGTCGACCCAGCTGAGGTTGTTTCTGAGGAGGACTCAGAAGACCTGGGAGAGCAAGTGCCAGCTGTGGCTCTCCCGCTGACAGCTGAGGCAAGGGCAGCGCTGAAGAGGAAGATGGAGACAGAATCTCTCTTCGAGACCATGGAAGGCGCGGTGGCTGAGGCGACTGGTATTCACCCACGAGACGTACAACTTGTACCAGTCACCAAGAAGCCTACCCACAAGAAGCCCAAGACTTCCCAGCACCAGCAGCCCCCGCACGCCGTAGCATACAATCCAGAATCTGGGAAAATCTCCATCCCAGTCAAGAAGAACTTACTAGGGCTGACTGAGGAGGAGACGGTGGAGAAGATGACTCGCAAGCGCAAGCGAGTCATGACCAAGGCGCAGAAGGCTGAGAAGCAAGCCAAGAGGGCAAGGAGTGCTTCCTTGGTGAGGAAAAAGCAGGCCCAGGCACGGCTCAAGGCTTTGGCCGACCAGCGAAGATTAGAGGCTGAGCTGGCAGCCCGCGATGAAGCCTTTGCAAAGGTGCAGGCTGAGCATGAGGCCAGGCGCCAGGCAGAACTGGCAGAACAGATGAGTCTGGCGGCCAAGGGCAAAGGAAAAGCGCTCGAATCCACAAGTGCAAGGCCACCAGCACCAGCATCAGGCGAAATCTTATCTGAAGAAACTTTTGAACGCCTGCTGGTGATGGGCGCTGACAAGGATGTAATATCCCTTGTGGATGAGTACCAGCCGGAGGAGGAAACCGCTGATGTCCCTCCACCCGTGCAAGGGGGTGGTGGAGGTGACGACGTCCCACTTGCTGTGCAAAGGGAAGCCAGTGGAGGAGCTGCAGTAGACCCACTGGCCGCGCAAGGGGGTGCCAGTGGAGGAGAAGAAGAGCGGGCGATCACCCCGGTACAACTGGCGAGCTTCTCGGATGTCAGTTCTGAATCCGAGGATGAAGAGGAACTAAGGGCTGAGGAGCCAGAGCAGGAGCCAGCTACGGAGGTGGTTCATCACTCAATGGTGCAGAGGATGGAGCCAAGGGATCTGTTCCCAGACATTGATGATAAGGCTCATCATCCTGCCAGTCGCCCCCGATCCACAGATGCCTCGACATCAACTTCCGGGCGACCAGCAGCATTCCCTACACCACCAGTTAGGCGTGCACGAACTGAAAGGCGCCCTTATATGCTCTGCATCCAAGAGCATCAACTGGTTGATGAGGATACCTTCCAGGCTCGAGTGACAGGGGTGCACCGGTGGGAGCAGCGCGGGGAGATGGCATTTTATAATTCAAGAGTGCCAGAGCCATCTGCATTCAACATCATACCCTTCAGCGGACTCCCCCACCAGTCGATATATGCCTCCAGAATCTCTGACTGGTGCCTGCCCCTGCAGCCAGTGGAATATTTCAACTCCACTCTCTATGAGTATGCTGAAAACATCACGGTGGAGGTGGAAAATGCCGTCAATGACGAGATGATATCCAGCTACCGAAGGCTCTGGAGGGTGGATCCGGAACTATGTCTGGAGTTCCGGAGATGGCGAATTTTTGATAGATGCCAGCGCCTGCTGACTGTGGAGAAGCGGGCGGTTCTCTATGCCAGGCTGGGTCTTGGCTACTGGAGAGCGGAGGAGGAGTGGGCCAATGCTTTCATGGGCACTGATCCTGATTGCCCCCAGCAGCTGTCTACAAGGAGGATCCAGCGCCGCTTGCTGAAGATTGCAGAGTATAGGCAGCTGACTGGAAGCTCCGGCCTCCCGCCACGGCAAAAGGTCAAGTTACCTTTCCTCCAGTTCCGAGTCAGCAGTCGGGGGTACCAGCTGACGTACGCGCTCCGACGCCTCAAAGTGCTGGTTACCCTCCCAAGGATCCCTCCCTATCATGCTATCTTGTTCGACATGGCTGCCTGCGCCTTGCTGGTAGACCACATTGTGGAGGAGGATCCTTCTCGTGGTTTGTGGCTGACCCTTGCCGTCCCTCCTGTTCCTATTGTCTCGGGCAATCTCGTCCCTGATTCTATGGACTGGCAAGTGGTGGAATTCACTGAACAAGTCCAGCCAGCTCCAGCCACAGTGCCAGTGGTGGAATCAGCTGAGGAGCCAGCTGAGGAAGTACAAGTAGAGGCACCAGCAGCAGCTGCAGTGCCAGCGGAGGAGGCAGCCCCGATGGAGATATCAGCTGCATCTGAACCAGCAGCGGCTCCATCCGCAACTGATGTGCCTTCCTCTTCCCTTGAAGTTTCAGCACAGCCTATCTCCGAGATCCATCCCCCTGCACAGCTTCTTGCATTCTTTGATGCCAGGATGGACCAGCGGTTCGCCAGCTTCCAAACTGAAATGACTCAGCAGATGGGGTCATTCACCGCTGGAGTGTCCTCCTTTTTGGCGCGGATCCAAGAGGGGGAAAGTGCGCGAGCACGAGCTGAGGCTGAGAGAGCCCGTCTTGCTGAAGAGGAGAGGAGGATAGCTGCTGAGGAAAGGGAGAAGAGCAGACAAGATATGGCAGCGCTCACTGAGATCCTGAGGTCCTTTACCAGCAGAACTCAATCACCAGGATCATCTTCTCAGCCATAGTCTAGCTTCTTCATTTTGTTGTAAGTATTTATATCTCTAGACTAGTCAGTTTTCTATCCTGTACTTGTAACTGCAACATATTTATGGATTGATTACTGACAAGTTGATGACAATTCCTCATTGTCCAACTAATGTCTACTGATTTTTACTTACCAGCTGAACTTACACATTTTGTGTAATCAGCACCAGCACTCCATTTGGTATTTTTTAATTCTAACCTGGCTCAGATTCTTACTTCATAATTTAATCGAGCAATATCTCTCCCAGATTGAGGGGGAAGATCCTTAGGTTAGAGCTGATGTGAGGAAGTAGTTTCATGGGTTTAGATCTGATAGGTTTATTTGTAAAAACCCTGAAATACTTTATAACTTTCCTCATCAGCTGAGTGCTCGCTGGTTAGGCTTTGATCGCACCAAAAAGGGGGAAATTGTTGGGAAAATTATCTAAGTTTCCCTTCCCCAGTTGATAGCTTAGATCTTTGATTTGGTGTTTAAGTGTTTTGGTGGATCAAATCCTAAGTCCAACCAGCGTCAGTTTGTCTCTAGAATAGCTCTAGTCTCAAATGTAAAGTCCTGTTTAGGTCTTTTGAGTTGTAAGTCGTAGCTGATCAAGACATGCTGACACTGTTCATCAGCATGAGAATCTCTTACCTGGTGAAGGATTTCACCAGCAGACGACTGACAGACCCATGCTGACACTGTTCATCAGCATGGAGTCAAGAGCTAATGACTGGCTACTGTTCACCAGTTGGAAGGATTTCACCAGCAGGCGGCTGACAAATCCTACCAGCAGAATACGTGTTCTGGCTGACACTATTCACCAGCGGTGAAGCCACCAGTCATGGGAGATTCCAAGGGTTAACATCAGACATATTGGTAGACTTAGATGGTGCCAGCGTAAGTCACCAGCAGAGACTGCCAGCACAAGATCACAAGAATGATCTACCAGTCGGATGTTACCAGCAGAATTCAAGATTCACTCTCCCAGAGTCTTAGAGACAAAAAGAAGATTCGTCTGAGGAATATACTGACAAAGTATGACTTTAAGGGAGGATACCTTAAAGTCTATCAGTTCAAGACACCAGTTGCAATTCCTCGTACTGACGAAATAATGCCGTTCTGACACAAAGAGGTCTGTGTCAGAAAAAGCAGACACAGGTATGGCGTTTTCCTGAAATTCCTACCTGCCGCCGTCTGAAGTACATCCGAGGACAGAGACCCATTCCGGATGTGTCCAAACGGCTAGAATTTTTAAATGAGATCCTGCGTCTATAAATAGGTTGGAATCACCAACATTTAAGACGCTTGCATCCTGAACATTTAATACTCTCCAACTACCGAAAGAACGAACATTCATTGCAAGCAAGCAAGCATCTTTCGAGGCTTTCTTTAAAGCTTTTTCGTGTGTTGATATCTTTCAAACACGAGACTTCAAGCTTCCTGCTTGTAAGTTTAGACCTCACTTGGTGTTCTTTCTCTTTCTGAGGAAGAACATAGCAGCTCTAGAGCCAGCCAGCTCTTGAGTTATTACGGGCAGTTTGCCGTAGAGGATTTACGTTCTTGGGAGAACTCAACACCCAACCAGTTAGAGGAGGATGTTGAAGTGACGTGCTCGCACTCCATCCATCTGACGAGAGTTGAAGAAGGACAAGGACCGGGAGCGGTTGATCCAGTGGACTGGTAGACGGGGCATTTACCAGCTGGAGATAGATCGTAGGAACTTTGTACCGGATTACTCTTATAGTGAATTTCTAGTGAGTCGAATGGAGAGTGGACGTAGATCAGTTGATCGAACCACTATAAAAATCCTTTGCCTTTATCTGCTTTCAGTATTTAAATTTGTATTTGAAACCCAGCACTCAAGTGCTGGTGTATATCTGAAAACTGATAACTGTGCAAACTAGGCTTAAAATATTCTAAGTGTTGAGCTATCAGCTGACCAGCCAGTCAGCCAGTCAGCTGAGCAACCAGCAGGACAGAGTGCAAGTTAGACTTATAAGTTCAATATTTCCACTGCGTAACGTTATACATTCTGATAAACCGGGACCAACAGGAGTCACCATCAAAAGAATCAGATCTAAAAATGGGACTGAGTTTTGCACCGGTCCGCTGATGGACTTCTGTGCTGATGCTGGCATTGCTCATGAGAAGTCAGCTCCAAGTACGCCCCAGCAAAATGGTCTTGCCGAACGAAGAACAGAACACTCTAGGAGGAAGTAAGGACTATGCTTACTGAAGCTGACTTAAGAGAAGGCTACTGGGGAGAAGCCTTGATGATAGTGTGCTATACTAAGAATAGAAGTGCTATCAACAGTCGCCATCACAAAATCCCGTACGAAGTCTTCAATGGTTGTAAGCCTTCTATAGCTCATCTTCGTGCTTTTGGTTCTCCATGTTACATCCATAACAATGGAAAGTCTAAGATGAATACTTTCAGTCCCAAGGAGGATGAAGGTGTGTTCCTTAGATATGGACACCCTTCATACAAGGGATATCGAGTACTTAACAAGACCACTAGACTTGTGGAAGTAACATGCTCTGTTGTTTTTCATGAGTCTATTTTAGTGCACAAGACCTTAAAGGACCAGGAACTTGGTGATTATGAGGTCAAAAATGGTTGTGAGAAACTACGTTCTAAAAAAGAAGATCCAAATCAAGTTTTCAGACCAGATCAATGAATAGTCATCTAATTACGCCAGAAGAGGAGACCGGTGATGCGATTGACCCTGTTGAGGCCTTTGGTTCACTAACGATAAACGCAGGCATCAATCAAGCGGGAACTTCAGGAGATCAAGACAGAGCTCAGTTTGAAGGCCAAACTGGAACAGAGTTACCTACTCAAACTGACTTACCAGACGATGAAGATGCTCATCCTGAAGAAGTCCAACCGGCAGTGTGTCATGAAGACCAAGGAACGCAGGCTATGGAAGTCATCACTGGAGTAGAAGACTCCAGTCAAGATGACATAGTTCAAGTTCCAGTATCGGGAGCAGACGATACTGAGTATCCTGGAGCATTTGTTCCACCTATTGGAATAACCCAGCTCCAGAGGTCAAAATGGTTAAGAAACCATCTCGAGGGAGTCGTGCTGGACAGTATTTCCAGCTCAGTTCGCACGAGACAAGGGAGCGCATTGCTTACTTGTTTTATCTCTCAAGAATCATAACCCACAAAGATCAGAGATGCTCTAAAGTCAACTGACTGGATTGACGCAGCTTGCCGAGTTAAAGTGAAATGAAGTTTGGCACTTGGTGGATCAACCAAATCATCAGTCAATTATCGGCACCAAATGGGTCTTCAAGAAAAAGAGAGACGAGACAAGGAATATAGTAAGGAATAAAGCAAGGCTCGTAGCAAAAGTGTTAGATGTTGATGTAGAAATCCCACCTTTAATTTGATGTTTTGATGTGTCAAGTCTGTATGCCAAGATTTAGGTCTTAGAGTTACTACTTCATGTAATCCTTGTATAGGATGATCGATTTGTAATAGTTTGGGAGAAGCAAACGGCCAAAAATTGTCGAGGAACAGGTTATTTCGGGCTATCACCAACTCTCAAGTGTTTTGGGAAGAACGCAACAATCCAATTACTAGAGAAGGAGAATGGAGGTTTGTCCTCAATCCATTTCCGACGAGCGCTAGTTCTGAGAAGACTTCGAGGTGTCTACCTCGCTTCGAGGAACTGAAGAAGGAGTGAAGATCATCTACCAGGGCGAGTGATCCAGTTTACTGCGGACGGTGGTTTTCGTGGTGATTGGCTATAGATCGTGAGGAGTGTATATTTCATTACTTAGTGAATTACCAGATTAATTTCCGAAGAGTGGACGTAGGATTTAAGGATCCGAACCACTATAATATCCTGTCTCATTTACAGTTTTTGTTATTTTTCTCATTACACAGTTTTCAACTGAGTTTTGAAACCTTCAACACTTCTCTAAAGTGTTGAAGTGTATATCTGTAAACTGAATACTTAAAATTTTGGCTAGCACAGTTTTTATAAATCCGAAACTGGGAAACTGACCCCCAAGTTTTAGAGTGCAACTGCTTAGTAAAATTTCCGCTGCACAATTATTCAAACTTTGATCAGGGACCAACAAAAAGGATATGCTCAATGTGAAGAGTTCGACTTCGACGAGACTTTTGCTCCGGTTGCCAGACTTGAAGCTATTCGTCTAATCCTTGCTTATGCCGCCCACAACAATTTCACAATTTTCCAGATGGATGTGAAGAGTGCCTTTCTGAATGGGGAGCTTAAAGAAGAAGTATATGTGGAATAGCCTCCTGGCTTTGAAAAAGAAAATCAAGTTTACAAAATGAGGAAAGCTCTTTATGGGCTAAAGTAGGTACCCAGAGCTTGGTTTTCAAGCCAATCCGAAGAAGTCGCACATGGAGGCTGCCAGAAGAATACTCAAATACCTCAAAAGGACAGAGTCACTAGGTATTTGGTATCCAAAATCTGACGAGCTTACTCTCAATGCTTACTTAGATTCAGATTTTAGATAATGCAGAATCGATAGAAAGAGTACAAGTGGAACATGTCAGTTCCTAGGACACAAGCTTGTAAGTTGGTTCAGCAAGAAGCAACACTCAGTCGCCACGTCCACAACCGAAGTTGAGTATGTTGCTGCCGAAAGCTGTTGTGCTCAAGTGCTATGGATCAAGTAGCAATTGCTTGACTATTATTTCCAATATATTGTGATAATACCAGTGCAATGTGCATCACAAAGAACCCAGTTCATTATTCCAGAACCAAGCACATCGACATAAGACATCACTTCATCAGAGATCATGTCGAAAAGAAAGATGTGTTCGTAGATTACATCCAAACTTAAGATCAACTAGCGGACATCTTCACCAAACCACTCCTAGAGACCAGATTCAAGGAGCTTTGCATCAAACTTGGTCTATTGGAGATCACGAAATTCTTGTTAAAGAAGAGTGATGTTAAAACTGAGTCCGAGCCCTCATTTTTGCTCATAAAGAAAGATTGGCTGCTGAATAAAACTGAGTCTGAGCTTTCAGTTTTGCTTCCAAACTCGAAAGAAGATCAGTCGCTGATTGAAACTGAGTTCCAACTCTCAATTATCTAAACTTGGTGTGTCACTCAACATGAAGACTTCATACTTATTCAATCCATTAAGAATACTTATTCAAGTGGTGTCTAAGCAACTCAGTATGAAGCTCTTCACACAGCCAAGAATAGAAGAAATTATTTCCTGGAGCATCCAAAAGAAGTCGAAACTTACTCCCACTAAATTTCCAACTGACTTGCTGAATAAAACCAAGTTTTGATTTTGACACTTAGAAGATTTCTAAAGGACGGATGCAGAATTAAACTGAGTTCCAACTCTCAGTTTAGTAACTGACTCTTTGTTAGTTTGGAAGTTCGAAAGGCGGGATTTCAAATTTTAAAGATGATCGCATCGGTTACGATGCTATTAATGCGTATCTTGCATCGATGAATCAACGTTTGACATATGGATGATATTTCTTCCCACGTCGCTCCAGTCAAATCTCAAGACGCGCATTGCTAGGCAACATATCTCAATCGTCGCTGAACATTAGGAAACCGAAAGGTCATACGGCACATCTACCCTTTTTAAATGACTTTTCTCTATGCTATAAATAGGGTTCATATTTTTCCTCTATGAAACACTTTTCTCCTTTCTCCATTTTTGAACCCTTTCTTCCAAGTTTATACTTCATTTTCAACCAAAACTTTCCTTAGATCTGGGAAAATGGCAAAAGAGCCCAAGCCACAAGACATAACCTCACCACCCTTTTGGGTGCCGTCAAAGAGGGGGAAAATAAGTATAGGAGGTGCAGAAGACATCAGAAAATACAGCATGAGAAAATGAGAAGATTGTGATAAGTTCATATTTTTACTCACTTATCTATTTTTTTCTCCATTGTTTTAGTTAAAATAATTTATGTTTTTAGTCATTTATGTGCATGAGTCTATTTTAGAGGATTTTATGCTTTCTATGGTGAGTTTTCCAGGCATTTAGGGCTAAATAGAGGTTGAATGGTGAAAAGAGCCGAGTTCGCTTCGATTGACATACGGGAAGTCGACCAAGTGGAAGACGTGCCAAAACCCCGAAGCAGGACCTCTGTGTCGACCGACATGGTGCATGTCGAACGACACAAAGGTCGGATGTCGATCGAAGGCAAGGCAAATGAAGGAGGCTCGACATGTTGCAGGCATGTCGATCGACATACACAATATCAATCGACACGGATGACAAAGAGGTTGATCGACACGAAGGAATGAGCCGAATTTTGACCTACATGTATGTTAATCGACATGGTGCATGTCGATCGACACAGAAGCCCAAGAAGGAAAAATGGTCTATTTTGGTTATTTTTGTTATTTTAGCTCAATACCTAGTTTAGATGTTTTGGCTTCTCTGTAAATAGGGAACTCATTAGTGCATGAAAATTGTCTTTCATTTCACATAGAATATTTTGACATCGGAGTTTTTTCGAAGACATTGAAGGTTCCTCTTCAATTGTTAAGGTAATTAATAATATGTTTTCTTTATTTACAGTCATGATTTGTGGCTAGAAACCCTAGTAGGTCCTAGGGATTTTGATATTCTTTTCTGATGCATGTTTGAATGAAATCAACTCAATAGCATGGTTAAATTTCTTGAGATTACTTAATTGAATCCAGTTTTGAAGAAGGACCGAGAGATGAATTTAAATCTAGCTTTATAGTTATCAATTGAAAAACCGAGAGGTGAAAATTGGTAATAGGATACTTTTTCTGTTTCAAAAGGAAGAATCATGTGTAGGAATTAATTAGATAATTATTGAGTTTGACTAAGTTTGTGTTCTTGAGACTGAGAGGAGATATTCACAACTTTGTAATAGAGGGTTTAATTGTCTGACCATGGAGTTTAATCCATAAAAATCTGATATATCCCCATTGTTGAGTTGATAAATTTGCATGCTGATGATTAGAATATCTGCCCTAGGATCTGCATCTTTATTTATTGATTTTCCCAAAACCCTTTCATTTTATGCAATTGTCTTCTTTAAATTTTCAAAACCAAAAATTCCTTTTTCGATTTACTCAAACAACTATAGTTTAAAGACTATAGCTAGTACTCGAGATAGTCTCATTACACAATCCATGTGGGTTCGATTAACCTTCGGGTAACTTATAGATTTATTTGTCGCTGTATTTTACAGTTATCAAATTGGCACCATTGCCGGGGAATGTTAGATTCTATCTTGATATTAATTTGTTTTTAAATTTGTTGGATTGAGTTTTAATTTTATTTTTGTTTTCATTTTTTTGTTCGTGTGAGTGTGAGTTTTCTCGGTTTTTGTGCCTGTGTCGACCGACACCACCCGTGTCGATCAACACAGAGGCTAAACTTTTTATTTCCTTTTCTCAGGTTGGATGAACACGCGAGCTCAGGGCAAACCACTTGTAGCATTCGACTCTGAATTGGAAGCCACTATCCGGAGGAGGAAAAACAAAGAAACACAAAGCTCAATTGTCAACATGGAGCCACCAAAAAACCAACATGATGAGGAGGATCCAACATGCCACCACTGGAGGAAGTGGATGCTCAACTTACCCAAAGGAATGCCATGCTTCTAGTTCAAGAAGTCAACCACATGTAGGACATCATCAAGCAACTGATGGCAGAAAGAGAAGCGGACAGGCTCGAGGCTAAAAGGAGAGAAAGAGAGCGGGAAAGAGAGAGGCGGCAACAAGAGGACTCCAATGATGAGGATCCAAATGCCATGGCAAGGAGGTACAGACCGCAACCTGGTAATGAGGGATTGGTTATTTGTATCAATGCCAATAACTTTGAACTCAAAAACAGCCTGATTCAGATGGTTCAGAAGAACCAATTTGGTGGCTGCGCAGTGGAGGATCCTTATACACACCTTCGCATGTTTGTGGAGGTATGTGAGACAGTCAAACAGAACGGAGTGACCCAGGAAGTTATTCGTCTACGCCTGTTTCCCTATTCACTGCGAGATCAGGCTAGATCTGGTTCATATCTCTTGATTGCAGTAGCATCCACACTTGGGCCGACCTTTGTGCAGAGTTACTTACCGTGTTCTTCCCTCCATCAGTCATTATCCAAAAGAAGATGGAGATTGATAACTCTCATTAAGAGTTATCTTATGATTCCTTCGTATGAACTTTAGGTGTTGTTTTGAATAAGATTTGTATTGATCAAAGTCCTTTTTGGTTGTTTTTACATCTTTGCTAATAGGTCATGTTATTTTAACTAATGCAAGTATTAATAAGTTTTTGCAAGCTTTTGGTGAAGTTTTGATCAGGTTCGGAATGCTAGAGCTTTCCTGCCGCATGTTGGTTAGAAGTTATGCTTGAGCATGGGAGATGCATGGATTGAAGAAAGAGGTCTTTCTCTCTCCGGGACCATTTGAAGACAAAGATAAAGTCCTTTTTTGATCTTGTCTGCTGGAAGGACAGGTGTCGCAACGGGGGCCGAACTCTTGTCTGGGAGGAACAATGACATCTATACACGTGGATGCATCCTAGAGAAGGGAAAGAGATCAACGGTGTTGGGAGGAGATGCAAAAAGTATCAACCAAGGAGGATTGGAGACATAAAAGGATAACAATCAGAACACACGAGCGGAGAGCGCACAAAGGCGATTGAGCAACAACTTGAAGGAGAAGCCATTGGAGCGTGAACGATCATCATTGATTGTTTGATTTTAGATTTTTGAGTTGTATTTGAGGATGAATGATCTTCTATTTCTTTTTATTTCTTTTACAAGTATGAGCTAACTCTATTTCACACCTGGGTTGTGGAACAATTCGTTGTTGCTTGATTATATGTTAGAACTATGCTTTGTATGACTGAACTTGTCTTTGATCTTGTTTATATTGGTTTCTTGAGCACGACAGTGGATAGAAACACCTCACCTATGGAAACCGAAAGGAGAAATTGGCCGAGAATATCTTAGACAATTGTATTTATCGCATAGGCATATGAGATGATACAACTTGAGAGGACTGGATTTATTGGGTTAATCACTAGAACGCTGTGGAATGTATAGGCATATGATTCTCAGTAAGATAGTGTAGATCTAGTAGAATGAGAGTTTGCTAGGCAGATTAAGAAAGGTTCTAAGGTTCAGATTCATGCGAGACTTAAACACGAGCATTTAAGATAATGATGGTGAATTGCAATCCATAACTTAAGTGTGCTCATTTTATTATTTTTGAACCAGTTTATTTGATATATGTTTATTTTGTGGAATGAGGAAGTATTGTTGATCTTAGTTTTGTGTGGAATTATAATTTATGCATATTTGTTGGGAAATTATCCCTAAAATCTCCCTTAGGACTTCTTTGTAAAAGGTTTTGTTGGATCAAACCTTATTTAGTTGGCCGATCATTTGCCGAAATCTAGAGAGTCTAGCACACTTTGTAAAGTCC
>JAPKLW010008249.1:0-13679 GCA_026898455.1 Plectranthus barbatus | reverse complement strand
ACGTATTTTCCGCTGCCAAAGTATACCCTGATATCCGGGACCAACAAAAATGACAAAAGTTCTTCAAATAACTGCCTCTTCCCCTTTTATAGGCAAGCAATCAGGGCCTCGGATCGCCCGGTCGAAGTATAGCTCGCCCGGGCCATCAATAACCACCGAAACCACCAAAAACTGACTTACAAGACATGGCTCGACCGAGCCAAGTCTCTGACCGCTCGTGCTCGACCGGTCCTGCACCTGCTCGGCCGGTCGAGCCCTCTGGAAGCCCCGCTCGGCCGGTCCTGCACCCGCTCGGCCGGTCGAGCTCTCCAAACTCCAAACACGTGCGATTTTCCTCCAAAACTCCACCAAAATTGCTCGTTTATGCCCAAAACCTATCCTACACACAAAACACGAAAACACAACCAAAATATGACATAAACATATGATACGGGAGTAAAATAGCCACAAACAAGCAAGTACACACATCAAAATATAGGTCATTTTACACACGTATCATAATCCCCCAAACTTGAACCTTTGATTGTCCTCAATCAAAACAAAGTAGAGTAATTAATCTACCTCATGCAATACCTCATAGCTCATCAAAGTTATCTTAGCATGTTCAAGTAGAACGAGACTATCACCTAACTTTGTAACAAAGTTGTTGGGAAATTTGTCTAAGTTTCCCTCCCTCAGTAGCTACTTGTATAGATCTTAGTTTTGGTGGATCAAATCCTAAGTCCTACCAGCGTCAGTTGTCTCTAGATAGCTCTAGTTCTCAAATGTAAAGTCCTGTTTAGGTCTTTTGAGTTGTAAGTCGCAGCTGATCAAGACTCATACTGACACTGTTCACCAGCATGAGAAGTGCTTACCACTGGTTACTGTTCACCAGTTGGGAAAAGTTTCATCAGGTGGCGGCTGACAAAGACTCGTGCTGACACTGTTCACCAGCATGAGAAGAGCTAATGACTGGTTACTGTTCACCAGTTGGGAAGGATTTCACCAGCAGGCGGCTGACAAATCCTACCAGCAGAATACGTGTTCTCACTGACACTATTCACCAGCGGTGAAGCCACCAGTCATGGGAGATTCCAAGAGTTAACATCAGACATATTGGTAGACTTAGATTGTGCCAGCGCAAGTCACCAGCAGAGACTGCCAGCACAAGATCACCAGAATGATCTACCAGTCGGATGTTACCAGCAGAATTCCAGATTCTCTCTCCCAGAGTCTTAGAGACAAAAAGAAGATTCGTCGAGGAATTAACTGACAGAGTATGACTTTAAGGAGGATACCTTAAAGTCCATCAGTTACAAGACACCGGTCTCGATTCCTCGTACTGACGAATAATGCCGTTCTGACATAAAGAGATCAATGTCAGATAAAGCGGACAAAAGTATGGCACTTTCCGGAAAAACATACCTGCCACCGTCAGAAGGACATGCGAGGACAGAGACCTTTTCCGGATGTGTCCAAACGGCTAGGAGATTTGAATGGGATCCCGCGTCTATAAATACCTCGGATCCATCAACATTCAATACTCTTCTCCCTCGCTCAACTACCGAAAGTTTGAAACTTTATTGCAAGCAAGCAGAACACTTTCGAGGCCTTTCTAAAGGCTATCCGTGTGTTGTTTTATCAAACACGAGACTTCAAGCTTCCAGCTTGTAAGTTACTGATCTCTTTGGTGCTCTTTCTCTTCCGAGGAAGTTCACAGCAGCTCTTGTGCCAGCCAGCACTTGAGTTATCACGGGCAGTTTGCCGTATTGAGAAGATACGTTCTTGGGAGAACTAAACACCCAGTGAGCTGTGGAGGTTGAAGTGACGTGCTCGCACTCCACCAGCTGTGAAGAGTTGAAGAGGGAATCAAGGCCGGGAGCGGTTGATCTAGTGAACTGGTGGACAAGGCATTCACCAGCTAGAGATAGATCGTAGGACACTTGTACCCGATTACTCTTAGAGAAATTTCCAGTGCTACGACTGGAGAGTGGACGTAGATCAGTTGATCGAACCACTATAAATCCTTTGTCTTTATCAGTTTTCTGCATTACATTCTTATTTTAAACCCAGCACCCAAGTGCTGGTGTATACTCTGAAAACTGATAACTGCGCAAACAAGGCCTAAAATATTCTAAGTTTTGAATCACCAGCTGACAGGTCCCAGTCAGTTGGTTAACCAGCAAGTGCAAGAAAACGTTTACTCTTTTATTATTTCCGCTGCAAACGTTTTATACTCTGAAAAACCGGGACCAACAAAAGTTAATGCTAAAGACATGAACCACTCATCAAAATGGATACAAGAAACGAAAACACTCCCTCACGTGTTTAGGGATGATGAGATTTCACACATTCACAAGACATCGAGCTTGATTTCCATAGGCTTGCATCCATTCTCACCACTATACTACAATGAGTTAGTTTCTAGAATCAAAAAGGTCTTTTCACGGGTTGTAACGTGGCTTAACTAAAAGGTGGGTGGTTTTGGGCCAAAGTGACTAAACTTCTCAATTTTCCAAAACCCCCAAACTTGTTCTTTTCGAACCACTACAAACCCCGAGGCTTTTCATTTCACAACACATTTTTCTTTTTCCTTTCTTTTTCTTTTCTTCTCTTTTTTTTTTTCTTTTCTAGCAACATCATTCATTCATTTTGTGGGTGTCTCCTTTTCTTTTCAAATATTTGCACCAAAATAGGTGCTCATTTTCTAGGATTCAAACTAATCCTTTATTCCATATCTTTCATGCCTCAACATTTCCATCAATACAAATTCAATCAATTCCCAACCCAACTCTCATCCGTATTCACCCTCATACACTCTTTCCCCCCAATAATGGTCCTATTTATATCAAGAAAAATTCACCAATAAAGCTCAATCACGGGGGTCAAAGATATGAAAGGCAAAATTATGATAACAACCACCTTATACTCCCGGTGTGAAAGGTAGGACTAAGAATCGATGGCCTAAGATCATTTTCTAGTTACACACTCATGCCAATAGATAGAGAACGGATGCAAGTTCTAGATCTCGTACTCTCAATCTTGCCACTCACAATCGAAATAGATGTGACAATATCATGGCTCAAACCTCACATCTTTTTGTCAAGTCCTATGCATTAACCACATACAAAACTCGGCAATTCAAAAGTTAAACTTAAAACATGCTTTGAAAACTAGATTCCGCCCTATCATAAGTTGAAGTAGACATCAAACTCTACTAAGTAAATCATGATTAAATCTCAAGTCTAGTTCGAGTTCATCACACACACACACAAGCACACAACATCCTAACAACAATCTACATGCCATAACACAATGTAATTAAAACTAAATGGTAGGAAGAACGATAGAAAACGTTACCCATCAGTAGGCACGATCTCCGCTCTCCATTCTTTATTTGCACCTACTACAAAGCAACACACACACCACCAAACAATTGAGCATAAACTAGCCGATTAAATTCTCATTTCCACCGACTATCCACAAACCAAATATCAACAATGATTAGACAATATCCACTAGTTCCACCATTCAAACCAAACCAATAATCCAAACCACAAACCATGCATAATAGGAAGTATTCAATCATGCTAACTCATTAATAATTCCATCTACAATCACAATCAAACAATCCTCAACCATATTCACTTCCAAAACCTCTTTCCACCATCATTCCACTATCCAAAATCTATACAAATAAATCATTTTCCACTAGCTCAACCAAACATACCATCAAAACCAATGTTCAACAATCAAATCCATTCAACAAACTCAAACTCATGAGAATATTCATACAAATCATCAAGATGAGCATAATCCAAAACATTCATCCAAGGTAGAACATCAATGTAGATACAACCAAATCGAATCAAATCCAATAAAGGGACAATATCCAACAACCTAAACTAATTGCAAGATAAAGGATAGGAGATTGAGAAGAATAAACCGAGGCACCGGCTACCGGCACATCCCCCCAAACTTAGTCAAGTGAGACTAAGTTTGCAAAAATGGTGGACGGTGCATCGTCACTCCTCTCGATCTTGTTGCTCCTCTTACAAACACAAAACCAAACAAACTAGACATTTATTCAAAATCAAAGCAACTAAAAGCAATTAAACAAAAGAAAGAAAATTGGTTGGGTTGCCTCCCAACAAGCGCTTCCTTAACGTCGGTAGCTAGACGACCTTACCACATCACCCATTATCAAAAATCGTGTGGGTTTTTAATACACCTTTCTCCCTTAATTTGCATTTACTTGGGAGCAATTTGTCCAAGGCAATTTTTCTTTCACCCCTAACATCTCTCCAAGGAAGGTTGCATGTCTTGACAAACTCGACTATAAAAGGTGATGATTCCTTCTTTGATTTGATCTCTAAGGCATCATCCAATTGAATCCAAAGTATATAAGTCTCAACTTGTCCCTCATTTGGATTAATCAACAACTTCTCACCTCCTCTTCCAATCAAATCTTCCAATTCATACACTTTGTCTCCTAGGATCACCTCCTTTTCAACCTTGTCTATCAATCTTGAAGGAAATGTAGGTGCCACATCGCCACATGGACTTTCCGACATAACTTCCTCATCATGATTCTCCACTTTGTCATTTTGTACCCATGCCGGAACTTCTTTCATCACCTCAAGGGATGGGGAAGATTTCACAAGAACACCATTCTTCTCACTTTCAATGTGTATCCTCTCCTCCTTGGTGCTATCATCCTCTTTCTCTTCTTGAGGTAACTCTTTATCTTCTTTCCTTAATTCTCCTTCTTGCATCTCCTTTACTCTTGTATCTTGAAATCTTACCTCCTTTAGTACCATAACCGCATCCTCACATTCATCTTCCAAAATTTCCTCACAACTTCCTTCGAGACCTATTTCCATGTCAAGTGGTTGCTCTTGCACATGAGGCTTCTCACTCACCTTCTTCACGAGTTCGGATAATTGCATTTTTAATTCCAAAAGGTTTCCCTTGAGCTTATCATGTCTCCTTTTCAAAGCTTCCCGAGACGATCTCACTTCACTAACTCTTTCATGATCACGGCTAACCCATTCATCACAATGAACTCTTGTCATGGATGGATTCCAAGTTTGGTTCTCATCAAGTCTACATGGAGAGTAGCCATTAGATGGGGAATAGTTCATGTTGTTTCGGAGGTCACAATTCCCCCATTTATCTCCATATCTTTCAGTACTACACTCCTCTTCTTCATCTCCCCAATTTTGCTTCACCTTCCGATCATGTCTCGTTTCTTCCATCCAAGGGTAGCTCTCTTCAAATACCAACCGGATTGGCTTCCTCGGTTGTTGTCTCTCCAACATCTTTGCTCTCATCTCATCCAATTCTCTTTGGAGATTGTTAAGCCTCTCCGAGTGAGTTCCTTGATGATTCTCCATTTGACACCTACAAAAAGTCCAACAACCTCAAAGTACCAACATATACAAAAATAAACAACAAATTATTCACATAAGCAAAAACACAAACACCTAGCCTACAAGCTTCACTTTTCCCCCAATATCTAGCAACCTACTAAATGAAGTCCCCGGCAACGGCGCCAAAACTTGATGCGGCTAAAAGTTTAATCGAATTAAACTCTCAACTACACAAAGAATAAAATATCAAATCCAGGTTCTTCTCCGTTTTGCCTGCTAGAGTACTAGGATACTACAGCAAAGTTCTTATAGCTAGGCAAAATCAATCGTTGAGTAGTTTTTTATCAACTAGGCAAGTAATGTAAACCTATGCTAACAATGTATGACTAACATGAATCAAGCAATCAATCAACATTCACTTAATCAATTCCTTTCACAATTTGGTAAACCAAAACACACAAATGCTCAAATTAGGAAGATAGGATGTTGAGATGAGTGTAGATGCAATCAAATTAGGTCAATCATTGATGTAAACACATTTTAATCCCTAGGAGATTGAGCAATCGACCCTACACTCGTTAACCCCTTGTCACGGCGAGCTAACGGTTGATGATCTAGAACTTGCAAACCATCACGTTATTAAGCCCTAGACCACTCCAAATAGTTCGTCAATTATTGCCCTACGACCTAGCACCGCACATAGATTGGAACTAAAATCGTATGAATCTACACTATTCACGACGATTCCGCCCGCATATTGGCTGCAGCGTTCACGTCAACTACCTCCTAAGTTGGCTCTTACCTACACCTAGGAGGTAAGGAACAAGTTCTAGTGTAATTCAAGCTCTCAAAAGGAAGTAAACAAGCAATTCTCAAACCAAATGATCATGCATCCTTACTCAAATCAACATCCAAATAGAATTAGAACTTCATACCTTTCAATTGTACAAATACAAGTTTGAATTCAATGAACGTCATTACAATTTGAAAGGAGAAATAGGAATCTTCCCCAAATTGGATTTGGTTGCCTTGATCCACCACCTTTAATCTTCAATCTCCTCCAAGTCCTCCAAGTATTGATGAATTAATCTCCTAGATGCTCTAGGATTATGATGAATTGTAATGGAAAAATAGAATCTAGGGAAAAATCTAGCTAACGTATGTGAAAAATGACAAAAGTTCTTCAAATAACTGCCTCTTCCCCTTTTATAGGCAAGCAATCAGGGCCTCGGATCGCCCGGTCGAAGTATGGCTCGCTCGGGCCATCAATAACCGCCGAAACCACCAAAAATCGACTTGGCTCGACCGAGCAAGACATGGCTCGACCGAGCCAAGTCTCTGACCGCTCGTGCTCGACCGGTCCTGCACCTGCTCGGCCGATCGAGCCCTCTGGAAGCCCCGCTCAGCCGGTCCTGCACCCGCTCGGCCGGTCGAGCTCTCCAAACTCCAAACACGTGCGATCTTCCTCCAAAACTCCACCAAAATTGCTCGTTTATGCCCAAAACCTATCCTACACACATCAAACACACAAAACACGAAAACACAACCAAAATACGATAAAAACATATGATACGGAAGTAAAATAGCCACAAACAAGCAAGTACACACATCAAAATATAGGTCATTTTACACACGTATCAATAACCCTCCCACTGCGATGAGGCATCTGAACCGCGTCAGTAGTTGGCACAGTACGCGTTGGTCCCATACCTTGCATTAGTGGCAGTGTTGGTATAGCCTCACCTGTTGTAGGTGGATTTACCATTACACTGGGCTTTCCTGATGGAATTGCTTCCTTGTCCTCAAGCTCGTGGAGGACAATTTCACTCTTGGATCTGTGGTTTCTTACATATTCGTCCTCCAAGAATCTCGCGTTGGTACTGACAACGACTTTCTGATTCTCAGGACAATAGAAGTAACCACCTTTCATTTGCCTGGGATATCCTACAAACAGTATCAGCTTACACCTACTTTCTAACTTATCAGGTTCCTTTGTCAGCACATATGCTGGACAACACCAAACCCTCACTCTGTTCAAACTTGGCTTTCGCCCATACCAGAGTTCCAGAGGTGTTTTAGGAACTGATTTAGAAGGTACCAGGTTAAGCAAATAGGCCTCAGTTTCCAAGGCATATCCCCAAAACGAAATCGGCAAGCTTGCATAACTCATCATCGACCTGACCATTTCTAAGAGAGTTCTATTTCTTCTTTCCGCTACACCATTTTGTTGAGGGGTTCCTGGTGCAGACCACTGGGATGTAATCTCGTTATCTGACAAGTACTGCAAGAACTCGTTACTGAGGTATTCTCCACCACGATCTGTTCGTAGTGTCTTGATAGTCTTACCTAGCTTCTTTTCTACCTCAGTTCTAAACTCTTTGAATTTCTCAAAGCATTCAGACTTATGGCAAAGCAAATAGACATATCCGAATCTTGAGTAATCGTCAATGAATGTGGCGAAGTACTCATAACCTCCACGAGCTTGCGTGGACATTGGTCCACATAAGTCAGAGTGGATCAATTCCAACACATTCCCTGCTCGAGACTGACTTGCCTTAAAAGGCCTGGTCGTCATCTTTCCTTCTATACAGGACCCACAGATTTGATGCGGTACCACTTGGAAAGAATCCAAGAGCCCATCGCATGCTAATCTTTTAATCCTCTTTATATTGATGTGACCTAGTCTCAAGTGCCAGAGATATGTTTGCTCCTCATCGGAAGAAAATTTTCTCTTTAAATGATTATTATTATTAGATGAGTTTGCAACATTCACGGAAGATTTATGCATACAATCAATGATATAGAGAGAGTCAATCAGTTTGCCATGACAGATAACACCGTTATTACCAATGATAGAAACTCCACTATCAAAAATAACTGAATATCCATCACAAAATAACTTGGAAACTGAAATTAAGTTCCGCCGAAAAACCGGCACATATAAAACATCTCTCAAAATCAAAACATTGTTTTCAAAGCATAAAGTAAAATCTCCAATGGCTACTGCTGAGACTCGCTCTCCGCTGCCCATTGAGATGGTAATCTCGTCATGCATCAGCTGCCTTGTCGGTCTGAACCCCTGCAAAGTATAACAAACATGATCCGTAGCTCCAGTATCCACTACCCAAGAATGGGTAGAAACTGATGCTAAACATGTTTCAGTTATAAATGCACATGACGTACCTTGTCTACCCGTGCTAGGCACTAAACAATTTACTTCTCTTCGCTTGCGTTTACTTGGCCTGGTGATAATTTCTGCCTCATCTATTTCATCCAACTTCTTAAGCATTTCTTTTGCTTCAGCAACTGCCTTGTCAAGAGCTGACAAAGTTGAAGCGAACTCAAATGCCATCATGTCATATTTCTCTCGCAACAGAGCCATGAGTAACTCATGAAGAGGAAACTCGCACCTGGCACCGAGAGATTTGATGAAATCACCATAAGAATCAGATAGAGAGTGCAAGACAATGTTTATTTCTGCCCGCTTATTAATTTGTCCACCTCTCTTTCTGTACTTTCTCATGATTCTCATCATACTGATGAAGTGCAAAACTAACGAACTCCCCTCAGTTATTTTCTTGCAAATCAGGTCCTTCACAAGATCATAACTGATAGTTCGTCTCACCTTCCCATATACTTTCACAAGGTCCCTCCATATCTCAACAGCAGTTCGGAACTTCTTGTACTTGAGCTTTAATTCTCTAGACAGACTCTTCATGATGAGTCTGCGGGCAAACTCATCAGAAGCTACCCATCTGTCATAGAACACTCGCTCATAACCAGTACAGTTCCTATACTGAGGAGACAGTGGGTCCATGTAAAGTACATAGACATGTTTTGCAGTACAGAGTATTTCCATGAATCAAAACTTCCATTGAGGAAAATTGGGACCGGTTAAAGGGTTTAGTGCTAAGTGGTTTACAATATGAATAGACATGTCTGAAAACAATAAATTAAAGCAGAAATTAAAACATAGTCGCAAACTATTGAAACAATTAAATATTGAAACCTTATGATGAAGCAATATTAATGTTTCCTCCAATTTGCCTAAGTATTACTATTGCAAGCCACACATGTGGACGTTTACAACAAAACACTTAACCAGACTGCATCTTTCAATTCCAGTCCTTTAATTCCAATCCATGCCCGGGTTCCTTAGATAAATGGAATTAATAATTGGAGACTAACTTAAGACCATATTATCCTACTGAGCAGGGACATCACAAATGAGTTATACTCTGGATAACATCTAAGCTAGCTTACCACCAAAGCCAACCCTCCCATATAAGGATCTATTAAAACACACCCGATCCCTATAATAAGGTTGTCTCATTTAATTCAATCCCTAGAGAACTTATGAAAATTCAATACGCAAGCTACACATGTAGACGTTTACGCATGAACTCCCACTTCTCACATGAAATAAATGTTTGTTTTAAGAAATCCTATCTATTAGAACTTATGAATAATAAATTAAGTAAGCTACTGATAAGTAAGGATTTTCACCAACTTATCTTGCAGTTCTTTGACTGATTGTGTAGTGTTTAGATCGTTTTTGTACTTGTTTTTGTGCATGAATTAGTTTTTGTACTTGGAATGCCGTGTTTGATGAATCGTGCAGGTTTCTAGTCGAAAAACAGAAGAATCAGGACCCAATGTTTGAGACCTCATCGATCGACGAAGGCCCTTAGTCGATCGACGAAGCAAAGGAGACCTCGTCGACCGATTCCATTCAGACGCGATCGACGAGCCAAAATGTTGAGACGCGATCGACGAGGATCAGAAGCGGTCAACGCGCATGCGGGAATCCTGTTTCTCATCTGATTTGGAGATAGATGCATATCTAATCCTAGATAATGCTAGATACATCTTTCATCATTATAAATACTCATGTATAATTCGTTTTTCAGGGTGCGTGTATGTTTTTAGAGAGAGAATATTAGAGTTGAAGAATTTTTATGTTTGAAGACAAGTTTCTACGAGAAGATTTCCGGATTCCAGTTTTTATGCAATTCAGGTTGTATTTTTCTATGATGAGTATTAATCTGAATATGTGTGGCTAAATTCCTTCTCAGATTCTAGGGTTTCGAACTATCAATGTATGCATGTTGTGATTAATTGAATTATTTTCCCTTTCCCTTCGTAGTTTGTGAAATCTGGTTTTATTCTTAATCTTTAAGTATGTTGGCCACAACTTAGGATTACTAGTTGAATTCTAGAGACGTAACTGTAATAGTTTTCAATCGAAAGAGATTTTCACAATATAATTTGATTTCTTGTCGTAACTGAAGGAGATTAATTGTAGGAATAAATCTGTAGATCTTTTTTGGAGTTAGTTAATTTATCTTGAGACCGAACGGAGATAGGTAATTGACTAACCTACTTTACGAATTGTCAGACAAAGAAGTTCGTAATAATTTTCTGATGTTTCACTACGAAGAGGAATTAAACTTGGGAATTAATCGATTCATTCATACATGTTATACTTGATAGGTAGATATCCCTAGGATCTGTATTTCTCTTATTTGACTTCAACAGCTATTTAATTTTTCTGTTAAATTTTCGTTTGCAAAGATTGAGATTACCAAAACCTTTTCATCTGAATTTCCTAATCAATACTTTCAAGAACGCCTGATTTAGTACTTCAAGATTATTCGTTACTTCTTTCCCTGAGGGATCGATAATTTTAACTTTGCCGCTGTATTATTAGCTTTGCTAAGTCGCAGTTAAATAATTCTAGCGATCAGCTACACATGTAGACGTTTACCTAATAAATTACCCACTTCCAATAAAGGATCGCTTTGTGGAGGTCTTACTAAATTATGAGCTTAGTAATTTTTAGTTCATAAGGTTCAATTGCGCAGATTATTTTATGTAGCCATAATTATAACATTGCTAAAATTCTATCATGCAAGGCATGAACCCTGAATTTATAGTTATAATTAATTACATAAAATAAATCACATAGCATGCTTTAAAGTTGTAAATAAAAGCAGTAAACGTGCTCCTATTATCTACAACATGCTTGTATGCTACGCAATTAAATTAAACACGTATATCATGCGAAGACAAATAATAAAGAAAATAAAAAATGTCCTCGTGGCCCCATGATACGAAATAAAATTTAATTCTAACTATTACAAGTTGGAATTAATAATACAGATCTTCTACTGGGCTCCCACTACTTGGACTGAGATCTGAATTCATTTTCCGAATTTGGGCCTCAGAGATTTGATTTATCGAAAAATTGGACAGCTGGGCCAGTTAACCAAATCGCGGACCTAGGCACACATTGCAAGCCCAATAGCCCGCGAGAACTTGGCCCGACGAGCCACCACCGGCGAACTACCGCCGCTGGCGACTCGTCGCCGCCGTAAGGGCTCTCGAAATCGCGCAACAGCCATGCACGTGAGTGCATGGTTGTAGCCCGTGATCCGCCTCCTCCAGTCGTTGCCCATTTTGCATGCCGCCGCCCCGGCTTGCCCCGACCGTCGCCCGAACCGCCGTTCACTCTTCTTCTCCACCGTCAGCCTCTGTGACTCACCGGAATCGCGCATGAATGGAATCAGGGCTCGCGCGAACCACGCAAAAAACCCTAGGGTTTCTCGGCGTTTTGTTTGCACGCCCAGCCTTGTCGCTGCCCAGCCCGTGTCGCCGGCCACCCGAACCACCGCCGCACCACCTACTCCACCCACCGATGTCGACCGAGGGGGGGAGACGCACCGCCGTCGCGCGCGCAGGGTCGCGCAAGCCTGCTGCGCGCGCGCATGCGGAACCTAGGGTTCCGTCGCGTCGCGCGCGCGCCCGCGCGCCCTGGCCGCGCGCCACCGTCCCGACCGTCTGCCCCGGCCTCCCTCACGCCGTCAACCTCCCTGGAGCCGCTGCACCAGCCCTGGCCGGCGTCGGGCCGAGCAGCACTCGCCTGCGTGCTTACGCGCGCCGCGCGCGCTGAAACCCTAGGGTTTCCGCGCGTGGCTGCATCGCCGCCGTGGCCCTGCCGCGCACCTAGCTGTCATGCCCCGCCATGCTTGACTGCCGTGCATGGCCTCCCGCCGTGCCGGCATTGTCACGCATCGTGCGACCCTTCGTTCTTCGTGTTCTTCGTTCTTTATGTTCTTCGCGTTCTTCATTTTCTGTTTTACAGATTTAATTTTTAAATAAAAGATTACATTGAATAATCCTAATTACAATCTAAAAAATATAAATCTAACCACGGATTTATCTCGTGGGTGAAAAACGAATCCATATAAAAGGGCGGATTAACCCGAGAACCACGAGGACGAAAAACATACAATCAATCCAAAAACCATCCATTGCATGCAATCAATAATAGTAATCATGCATAATCATAGGCAATATTATTTTTCCGATAGAGCCAATTAATTAACCTGGCTCTGATACCAATTGAAGGGATTCGTGAACTGAATCACGAAGTCCGTTTGCCAAGGATCGTATTGGAATATCAAAAATAAATTGCTATGCCTATGAACAATCCTAGCATGTTCCTATATTATTATGCATAAGAAGGTTTATGCGGAATACCTGGATCGATGAACTCTGAAGAACGCGTGCGCGGAGATGCCCTTTGATCTTTCTCACGCACAAAGATTTGATTTCCTAACAGATTGAGGAAATAAATCTATGAAAATAAAATAATTATTTTCAAAAAACAAGGAGAGAGAGAAGAAGAAAAATCCTCCTGATTTCATCTTCTGATCTGTATCCCGACTCGATCTGAAAATCTGGTAAAGATTCTCTATCAGATCCCTTGCCCGGTTGAAAAGCAGAATTTCCTCCTCGTTCTCAGATCTTAGTTGATCACCACAGCTCCCAAAACGGATTTTCTGTGTGCAACTTATGATCTTGTGGTGTGTTGAGATCTGAGGAATTGAGGCCTATTTATAGGAAATTACTGGACTCCTATTGGGCTTGAGTTTCATGGGCCAGACCAGGGACCAAAATGCAAATAGCAAATAAGGCCTATCAATTAATTAATTCCCATATTCAACCCAGAATATAATTAATTAATTAATATTGATTCATTCCACCAGAGAATCAATATTGTCCTACCTATCTGCTACCACGTTTTAAGGTACGGGTTGCATGGGCTCGGTATATCCCCACATTTAAGGTTACAGACATTCGTTAATTAATTGAATCCCTGACAAGCTATTTAATTAATTAACATCTTATATTCCTGAATCAATCCACTCAAACCTTTTTCACTTATGCTTGAACTTAATCAGCCTGCAGGACTTAGCATAACGAACCTTTTGAGTTGTTCAGGGAATGTCACCATCCTATACTGGATGTGGTTACCTAGTTCCA
>JAPKLW010008248.1:0-13680 GCA_026898455.1 Plectranthus barbatus | reverse complement strand
CCCTGAAACTCAAAATAATAACAAAAGAGAAAGACATGAACTACCTCGCCGGAGTTCCTCCGTTCACGGCGGCGATTGAGGTTTTCCGGCGTCCAAATGCTCCGTTCTTGGCGTGCGAACGCTCCCTAGACAATGGAGAACACGAATCTGCGGTCAAAACACCAAAATTTGGCCGGAATAACAAGATTGAACTCTAAATCCCGAAATTCGTAACATAAAACCCACCTCAACTTCAACCGGCGATAACTCTCTCGTTACTCGTCCCCTCGAAGCCTACGAGTACTCAAATCGAAGCTCTCGACAAGGGCTATCGAATGGTGGTGGTGGTTCGCCGCGACGTCGCCGGAGGTGGCCGGAATTTGGTCGGACAGAGAGGTGACGGGTTTGGGTTTTGAGAGGGGGTTTACTCTCTCTCTCTAAATTATAACATATGATAGAAAAGTTTACTCTGATATTATTTCTTCTATTTATACCTCTTCATAATATATGGTTTGGTATATCATGATATGATTAATCATATATAATGTGTTTCCTTAAAAATCCTCATTATATACATACCTATGTATATAATTATAATCCATAAATCTTTATAACTCCACATCAATTTCCAACACCAATTGCTTCCAAAAATACACGCAAAACATCCAAAAATCAATTCCTCCGATCATATTATCTAAATTCCAATCTCCAAAATTTAAATAAATCATTCCCAAACAATTCTCAATTGAGATTTACTCAATATTACATCCGAACTATTTAGACAAGATCGAAATTTAAATACGGGGTATTACAAGCTAAAAATCAATGTTGATATTTGAAAAATAAACTCAATATATTATGTTACTTCGGCCCGATTGTGTAAAAATTACAGTAGAAGAGAGGAAAATAAATATAGAGAAGATTTAAACGTTGCGACTATTTAAAATATTCAAGAAATCATAATCAATTGTATAATATAAAAAATTAAGCGCTTGTATCGATTCAAACATTACTTACTATACTCATTTTAATTATCTACTCAGTTATGGAAAAGTTAATGTTATTATCAAATAAGAACTTCTAGTTCTTTGATTGTGGTATGTAGGGTGGGTGTTATTTTGGGTGTATATGGTCCATTTTGTTAAAAATCAAATTAAAAACTCAACTCGAACTGTGTAGGTCCTAAATCAAAGTATAAATAGTTATTGTTGAGGGTGTTTTTATCGAATTGAGACCTCAAGAATTTTTTAAGATAAAAAATATGAAAGTGCAGAAAATAACTATAAAGGGATAAGATAAATATATAAATAAATTGATCCAAACCGTGAGAAACGTGACAACCAAACCCTGCCTAATCGTCTAGCTCCATGAACTTTCTCTTCTAAAGTTAGAACACAAGGAATAAACTTGAATAGCCGGATTACGTGTAAAAGCTAGGTCCCGAAAAGAGATTTATAACTCGTATTTATAGGCCTTATTCAAATTCTAACGTCTCCTATATTTCCGCCAGGTGACAATAAATGCCTCTCTGGTCTCCTGCATGCGTTTTTAGGCATTTCCCCGGAGAGTTCGTGATCGTAACTCCTCATCATTTAATGGCTCCTACGACCGTGAGGCAGTTCGCCCAATACTCCCGTTGCATTGACTTCTCTTGTTAAATCACCCTTTGACTAAATCGGACTCCTCCTGAACAAGCTGCTTCCTTGTCGATCTGCTTTACCAAATCGATCAATACTCGAACTGCTTTTTTTGAGTCGATCCACTCCGCTCTCCTGTAAAACAATATGGGCACAACTTACGGGCCTCTACTTGGGTTATTCGCTTGGGCCAAATAGTTGGGCCTTTTATTACCGACCCCCAACAATAGCCCCTTCGATTTAACAGGGTATTCCAAGGATTCGTTTGGTCAATCGAACCAATGTATATGACTATTTCCAGATGTTGGCTCTTCGAACTCTTCAAAATCAAGAGTTCGGATTATTTAGAAGAGCTTTAAAAGCGTCCTCTCGGCCCGAAGGATTATTTCTGCTGTGAATGATCCTTCTAACTTGCACAATTCTATAAAATTGTTACAAGTACAATAGCTGCGGGCCCGAAAACCACAACTTCTTGGAAGGACAGTTCGGGTTCTGTTCGATAAGTTTATTAGCCATCTGGTCAGCCCAGCGAGTCGTTATAACTTCTTTTTCGAGGTCTTATTATGAGGTTCTGGACCTCTTTTAAGTTCAGTGTGAGAACTCTGTAGGAATTTTTCAGTGAACCGAATCAAAAAATCCAAGTGAACCGGATCGATTTACGAATATTGCATACAATCATAATTCACAGTAAAACCTAGCATGCTCCTATGAATTTAATTCGAATTGTGGATTGAGAATTTACCGTTATTCCGTAGAGTCTGATCCGATCTTTCGCGTTTGAATATCCAACATTAATTCAACCACGCGATTCGATTTAATCTGCGGAAACAAAAATTATAAATTTAATTTCTAAATTTAATCAAAAATAAAGAAAAACAAGAAGGAAGAATTATGTTCTCCAGATCAGATCTTCAGGGCTGTATCCCAATGCTGTTCAAATATGCTACTGGTGAGGATTCCACAGATTTGTAGTTGTACAAGGCCAAAACCGAAATTCTCCTCCTCTAGCACATAGCCGTCGCCCCTCTCTCTCTGCCTCTAGGGTTTCACTGATTTGAATTGTGTTCAAGGTGGCTAGGGTTTCCAGAGAGAGATGTCTATTTATAGACCTAGGGTTTTAACCCTAATGGGCTGTTGGGCTCAATTCAGCATATTTAATTGGGCCAGTCTTGGAACCTAATGCAAATAATAAAGTGGGCCTATAAATTAATTAATTCTCATGTCCACAACCCAGGACACAATTAATTAATTAATATTAATTCTTTTTTACCACAGAATTAATACTGACCTACCCCTTTATTACCACGTTGTAAGATCGGGCTGCATTAATTGAGAATCCCCATATTTAAGGTTACCGGAGCCTCTGACAAGCTCTAACTACAATTAATTAATATCTTATTATTCCTGAGTAGTACCACTCAATCCTTATCACTCGTGCCTGAACTTAATCAGCCTGCAGGACTTTGACACGATGAATGTTATTGAGCTCCTCAGGGAATGTCCCCATCATATTACTCGGATATGGTTACCTAAACCCAGTCTCAGGCAGTACTACACGAACTGATGTTACCCAAGATGCGGATATTGAACCTTTGATTGTCCTCAATCAAAAACAAAAACTAGATTTTCATTCGCTTGGTACAATGCTTCATAGCTCACCACTATCTATCAATGCATACTTGAATCTCACAAATTTTTCATTATCTACCATGTTTAGATTAATGCGAAGAACTCACCTTACCGGCATGTGGTCATATAAGGAGTCACACTCACACTCAACTGCTAGGGTTAATTCTTTCTTTCACTCGACACAAGTACACAAGTTTCATTTATATCGTTCATCTCTGCCACATTCGTTCACATTAGTACATTGTTCTAGAATCAAATAGGACTTTATCAGGTTGTAATGTGGCTGACTAACAGGTAGGGTGTTTTAGGCAAAAGTGACTCATTCATTCAACCCCTTTCTCAACATTCAACCAATCAACCCCTCAATATCAAAGTGCATACTCTTATTCCATAACCCGACAAGTTCTCATCTTTTCATCACTACATATGCATTCAACTTGCCATCTACTTTTCTTTTTATTTTTATCATTTTCTTTTCTTTTCCTCATTTCCTTTTCATTCACAACACAATCCACTTTTCACCTCACATACAACACATTCACTTCTTCTTATCTCATCTTCTCCCAACCCACAACTTGTTCCTAAGTACAACGTGAAAGAATTCAAGGCTCAAAGTGGCTCCGAAACAAGGGCTAGGGTAATCATATTTCCACCTTATTCTCCAACAATATCAAAGGTAAGTACTAAGAAGGAATGGCCTAAAATCATTTTCGAGTTCAATGTACATGTTAAACTAAGTGGCATCGACAGACTCTACTCATTTTACTTGTGCCTCGCCTCTCTCAATCACTCAGGCTCAAATCTCACAGGGTTAAAGTTTCGAGTTCTACACATTAATATAACATGACATCAAATACCAAATTTGTTCAACCTAAAGCATGCATCAATTTCAAGTTATTCCGCCCTATCATAAGCTCAAACGATTCAATCATGTTTATGCCTCGTCATAAGTTCAATCTCAAGTCAAAGTTATCACGAATAAGAACATTTCACTTAATAACACTTCAATTTCAAACCAAAGGTGTGTGAGAGTTAGATTAGAATAAGTGTACCCTTCTTCCAATAGTTACCAGGTGGGAGACACCACAAAAAATTTCAGCATGGTTTCGCTTGTAATTGTTCAGTCCACCTGTGATCATCACAAAAACCACAACATATCCAATAGTTCCAAAATATCATAATCCTCATCAGACAATATTAATCATCATTACAACCAAATCGAACTACTCCATCCACTGATTCCTAACTACACTCCGTACACTAAGAAAGCAAGTAAAATAGTTCAAAAGCATGTAAAATAGTTCAATAAAACATAACACATAAAAGATAGGGATAAAGGGGAAAACCGGTGTCCGTCCGTCCCACCCCCCAAACTTAGTTCGAAGAAACTAAGTTTGAAAAGACGGAAAGGGCGACAATCACTGCTGAGCACCTCCGGGAGCATCAGGATTGAGCTTGCGCCTCTGATAGTATGATGGGAACCGATCAATCAAATCGTGGAGCTCTGTCTCTACACCCGACAATCTGGTGTTCACTCCAGTGAACTGTTGCTCCATCCATGTCCTCTGAGCCCCCATGTCGGCCCTCAACCCGGTCATCTCCGTGCTCAATCCGGCCATCCTCAAATCCAGTCCCGCCATCGAGGATGACATGCCCTGCATGGTCTCGAGCATCTCAGTCTGCCATGTGCGACGCCCTCCAGCTGAGGACATCCCGGCCCCCTGCTCTGGTTGTGGGTCCTCCTCGTCGGTAGACTCATCCTCTGCGTTGTCCTGGCCTGGTGCAATGTGGTCGTACAACCCATACATACCGTCACGGCTCTTCCAGTACCAGCGAGCTCTGTGGTCGGGAGATTCCATCAACAGGTTAGCCTCCAAGTTAGGGGCTATGATGGAAGTAGCAGCGGTGTTGGGAAACATAAACCACGCATTGCCCACCAACTTGTACAGAAAGGCGTTCTCCCGTACGATAGATATATATTTGGCCAGAGTTAGTGCTGGGAGGTCCACCACAGACGGTGGTACCTCTGTGCCCACCCGGGGAATCCTGAAGTGATCGAGGATAGGCGTGATGAGGCCTCCACAGTAGATGTTGGAGCGAGTGGGAGGGCGGCTCCAATTATCCATAGCCACAGCAGCCATGGAAAATGGGTTGTTTGACTCGTGGCGGCCGGAGACTGAGTTCGCCACCACCTTATGGATATATCGCAGAACCGGATTCCTCACCAGAGAAGCCTTGGCTAGCTTCATTCTCAAGTTCCCTAGAACTGTCTCGCCGGAGATCATCTGCCAGAACTCCTTGGCGTCAAACTCATCAGGAACATACCGTGCCTCTTCATTGCACCTATATATCGCATCCAATTCTTTCCGCTCCAGAGTATAACGGGTGCCCCCCATCTTGAAGGTCAGATGGGTTGGCCAGTTCCCAGTGCTCTTCCGCACAGACGCGGAAGCCAAGAATTCCTTGGTCTGTTCCTCCATTGATGGCCATTTCTCCTCCAATAGGGCCTTCCAACCAATATTTTGTAGCAAAGCCTCCGCATCTCCTCGTATGCCCAATGTCGTCATCGTTTCGGGGCAAGGGTACTTCGACCCGTGCACTACACATTTCCGCAAATCCTTGAATGCCTTGTACTCGTCATCAGTAAAACCTGTCGGGCGCCTGGGTGCCATATTTTCTGCAATTAAATCAAACAAGATTTAATTCAAGTCATCCATGTATATCCAAATAATCAAACACCCAAATTTTACCATAAATCATATTCAATAAGAATCCTCATAGCAAAATACACAACCCAACACCCACACAAGTGCATTCCAAAGTCATGGTTCAAACAAAATCCCCATAGTGTAATTAATATCCTCAATCCCCAATTTCTCTAGAATTCATGAATAATTACAATTAACATCATGAAATATGCCCCAAAATTGCAACAAATATATAGAATAAACATAAGACATGCATTGGGACATTCTATCGAACACCTAGCGTGCATAACTCACAAGCCCTAGTTCATCAATTCAACCATCACCAATTCCCAAATTATCCAACAAATTTTTCACAAATGCAAAGCCAACGATAAATAAACGTGAATAAGGGGGAGAAATTACCTTAGAATCGCCGGGAAATCGAAGGGAAAATGAAGGAAGGAGAGGAATACCGTTCGGGTGAGAAAACAGGTGAAAAAAAAAACAATCCCGCGCGGCCTCTATTTATAGGCGCGCGACCCATCCCGAGCATACAAACCCTATCCCGTTCAGGATAGGTGAACCGGCCCGGGTAGCAGCAAGGAACTGACCGGTCCCGAACGGGACGGAGAGATCCCGTTCGGGATATGCTACGGCGATGGACCAATTTCCCCAAAAATTCCATCCCGAGCGGGATGAGAGGCTCCCGCTCGGGATACGTCAAATTTTACGTGTCCCGAACGGGACAGAGTGATCCCGCTCGGGATCCTTCTCGGCCAGACGTATTTTATTGCATCTCTTGCATCCCGAATGGAATAAGGAGGTCCCGTTCGGGATTTGTCACGGCCCTACACGTATTTCTTCCCTAAAAATCAAATTTTTCCATCCCTGCATCAATCCAATTAACTTCTACGAAGATAGGCATCCCCCAAACTTAATACAATGCAAAAACTATCAAAACATATGCAAATCTAACCTAAATAATACAAGACAAACAATTCGCACTTGGGTTGCCTCCCAAGAAGCGCTGCAGTTAACGTCGGAAGCTCGACAAACTCACCTACTTACCATCATGCAAGTGAAATTTCATTCACAGTCCGGGGTTGCTCGGAGGTGTGAAATCGTTTAACTTGGTGCCCGTTTACCTTGAAGTGGTGGCCATCTTCAGTTTCCAGGTCCAGAGTCCCATTCTCGAACACTTCTCGCACCTTGTACGGTCCTATCCAACGAGAATGGAATTTACCCGGAAATAATTTCAAACGAGAATTAAAAAACAGAACCAAGTCACCTTTGTAAAATTTCTTTACTCGAATCTGACGGTCATGAAACCGTTTGGCTCTCTCTTTGCACAACTTCGTGCTCTCGTATGCCTCGTGTCGCCACTCTTCTTGTTCATTCAGCTTCTGAACTCGATCCCCTTGAGCTTTTAGAAAATCAAGATTTAACGTCTTGATGGCCCAGAACGCCTTGTGCTCAACTTCAACTGGAAGATGGCAAGACTTGCCATAGACCAATTGGTATGGGGACATGCCTATTGGTGTCTTGAAGGCTGTCCGGTAAGCCCATAGAGCTTCATCAAGTCACTTACTCCAGTCCTTCCGACTCACCACTGTCTACTCCAACACTTGCTTGATTTCTCTATTCGCCAGTTCAGCCTGTCCATTGGCTTGCGGATGATAGGCTGTTGTTACCCTTTGTCGCACCCCATATCTTGCCAACAGTTTGTCCATGAGTTTGTTGCAGAAGTGACTGCCCCCATCACTCACCAAGGCTCCGGGAATACCGAATCGAGCCACTAATGCCTGCAGAAACTTAAGCACCACTTGAGAGTCATTAGTAACTGTGGGTATGGCCTCGACCCATCGAGATACATAGTTCTATAGCAATGAGAATATATTTAAACCCAAATGAAGATGGAAAAGGACCCATAAAGTCAATGCCCCACACATCGAATATATCAACCTCAATAAAGATCTTCTGAGGCATCTCATCCCTCCGGGTTATAGTCCCCATTTTCTGACATCTCTCACATGCTCGCACCATAGAAATACAGTCCTTAAAAATTGAAGGCCAATAAAAACCGCAAGAGAGTACCTTCCTAGCTGTTCGGTTTGCACCGAAATGACCCCCGCTTACCGAATGATGGCATTCCTCCATGATCTTCTTCCAGTCACTTTGATGGACACACCTGCGGATGATACCGTCAGCACACCTGCGAAACAGGTACGGTTCTTCCCAGTAGTAGTATTTCGCCTCCTTCAGAAACTTCTTCCTCTGATAGGGCTCTGCATCAGGAGGTAGGACACCTGCAACCAAAAAATTGCAGAAATCTGCATACCATGGAACACTAGCAGTAGTCACAGTCATAATCCTTTCATCCGGAAAATCCTCCTTAATTAAACTAGCCTGATTATCACCCTCAACCGGATTCTCTAACCTAGATAGATGATCTGCAATTACATTTTCACAACCCTTTTTATCCCTAATCTCCATATCAAACTCTTGCAAAAGCAGAATCCATCTAAGCAACCTAGGCTTTGAATCAGTTTTAGCAAACAAATATCTAATCGCTGCATGATCAGTATAAACAACAGATTTTGCTCCTATCAAATAAGGACGAAACTTATCATAAGCATAAACAACATCAAGTAATTCCTTCTCAGTCACAGTGTAATTCAATTGAGCAGGATTTAATGTTTTGCTAGCATAGGCAATAACTCTAAAAATTTTATCTCTAATCTGGCCTAGAGCTACCCCCACAGCAGAGTCACTAGCATCACACATCAGAATAAAATCCTCCTCCCAATCAGGAGTCACTAACACAGGGGCTGTCACTAACGCACTTTTCAACCTCTCAAAGGCCCTCACACACTCCTCACTAAAGTCAAAAGCAATATCCTTTTCTAGCAAACTACACAAGGGCTTAGTTATCTTAGAAAAGTCTTGAATAAATCTCCTATAGAATCCAGCATGTCCCAAGAAACTCCTAACCCCTTTCACTGTCTTAGGCTAGGGAAGTTATTCAATTGCTACAATCTTAGCCTTATCAACCTCTATTCCCCTACTAGAGACCTTATGTCCTAACACTATCCCTTCTCTAACCATAAAATGACACTTTTCCCAGTTTAGTACTAGGTTAGTCTCCTCACATCTTTGCAACACAGTTTTCAGATTAGCCAAACAATCATCAAAAGACAAACCAAACACAGAAAAATCATCCATAAACACTTCCATAATGTTTTCAATTAAACCATGAAATATGGACATCATACACCTTTGAAAAGTTGTTGGCGCATTGCACAGCCCAAAGGGCATCCTCCTGTAAGCGAAAATTCCGTAGGGGCAAGTGAAAGCTGTCTTGTGTTGGTCTTCAGGTGCCACCACGATCTGGTTGTATCCGGAGTATCCATCAAAGAAGCAATAATGAGACTTTCCTGCAAGACGGTCAAGCATTTGATCAATAAATGGTAAAGAAAAATGATCCTTACGAGTTGCATTATTTAAAGCCCTGTAATCAATGCAGAAACGTCATCCTGTAGTCGGTCTCTCGATCACTTCTTCTCCTCCAGGCTTGATGACTTTCTCAAAACCTCCATTCTTCGGAACCATGTGAGTTGGGCTGACCCACTCGCTATCACTCGGAGCATATATAATGTTGTTGTCCAGCAACTTCATCACCTCCTTTTTCACAACCTCTTGCATCTTCGGATTCAGTCTTCTCTGAGGTTGTCTTTTTGGCTTGCTTCCTTCTTCCAGAATGATCTTATGCATCACAATAGACGGGCTGATTCCCCTTATGTCGGAAACCTGCCACCCTATCGCTGCCCTGTGCATCCTCAAAACTCTCTTCAGCTTTTCAACTTCTGTTTCTGACAATGCTGAATTCACGATCACTGGATACGTGTCCTTCTCCCCTAGGAAGACATATCTGAGGCTATCTGGCAGTTCTTTCAGCTCCACCACAGGGGCTTAGTTCTTTCTTTGTTCCTTCTTCAGCTTCGCCTCCAGCTCTTCCTCATTGGTCCTCAATTCCAGAAACTTCACATCTTGCTTTGGCCTAACCTCTGGTACTTCCAATGCATGCGCCATCTCTAACAACTCATCACAAGCCTCATACAACTCATCAAAATCAAGGTTAGAGTGCAGAGAATCATGAATAACTTCCTCCAAAGCATCTTTCTTCTCACAACCAAAAGACAAAGGAAGAGATATTACCTCAATATTGTTGCACTCATCATACCTGTCCTCATGCTTCTTCATTGCGTCTGAGATCGAGAATGTGACCCTCTGGTCATTGAACCGGAACAGCAACTCTCCATCCCTCACATCAATCAAAGCTCCTCCAGTACGTAAGAAAGGTCTCCCAAGAATTAAGGGCACATTCTTGTCTTCCTCCATATCTAGCACCACAAAATCCGCAGGGAATATGAACTCCTTGACTTGCACCAGAACATCCTCTACTATCCCCTTTAGCTGTGAAAGAGAGCGATCTGCCATTTGGAGAGTAATGGTGGTTGGTTTGATCTCTCCGATCTGCAGTCTGTTGAAGATGGTCAGCGGCATCAGATTAATGCTCGCACCAGAATCACACAATGCATGACCAATCTCCAATCCACCAATAACATAAGGAATAGTAAAGCTTCCCGGATCTTGCCTCTTAATAGGCATCTTTTTCTGAATTACTGCGCTGCACTCCTCAAACAAATTCACAGTCTCAAACTCTCCAAATCTTTTCCGTTGAGCTACTGATTCCTTCAGGAATTTAGCATACCCTGGGATATCTTGCAGAACCTCCAGCAGTGGCAAATTAAACTGCACCTTCCTCAAATGTTCAAGAAATCTCGCAAACTGCTTGCTCATCTTATTCTTCGCCAGTCTTTGAGGAAAGGGTATGTAGCTCCCCTTACCAATTTCCCCAGAGGTGCTCCCCTTTTGTGTTTTGACTAGCTGGGGAGTCACTTCCGGTTCAATCTCCTCCTCTTCAGAGCTCTTGTCCTGATGCTCTTGTCTATCATCACCCGCTGTGGGGTTACTGGGCCCATCATATGCCCTACCACTTCTGGTGGTTATAGCGCTGCAGTTCTTCTTCGGGTTAGCCTCAGTATCGGTGGGAAATTGTCCCTGCTTATGGCTTCCGCTCACATGCTTAGCAATAGTAGAGATCTGATTCTGTATTTCTCTCATCATGCTCTCATACTTGTCAAATCTCTTCTCTAATTCCTCTTCTCTCGAACTGTGTCCTCTTCTGTCTTGCTGCCCGTACTGCCTCCTCATATTATCACCCCCATTCCCCTGACTCGATCCTTCACCTCTCTGTTCAAACCCAGGAGGTGGATTCATAACACTGTGCTGATTCCCATAAGATTGGTTCTGAGGGTACCGGTTGTTGGAGTGATACTGAGGATTGTCATTCTGATAGTACGGTCGTCTGTAATTTCCATAATTTCCCCTTCCAACGTAGTTCACGTCATCCACTGGCTGTTCTTCCACCTGTGCCAGTTCTCTGTACTGATTCTGCTTTTGGGTTCCTCCCCTCGAGGAACCCCCCATTTGCTGTTGTTGCTGTTGAGTCCTATCCAAAAGAAGAAGATCCATTTTGGTTTCCAAGGAAGCCATTTTTTCCTTCATCTCTTCCTGGTCCTTTAAATCAGCGACACTCTTCACAATTTTGTATTCCCTTCTTTCCTTCGGCCATTTGTAACTGTTCTCAGCCAGCTTTTCTATGGCCTTCTGGGCCTCATCTTCCTCCAGATCGAGAAAGTCTCCTCCAGCAATATTGTCCAGCCGCAACTGTGTCTCGTTCTCCACTCCGGCATAAAATTGGCAGATAATTTGTGCATTAGACATCCCATGTTTTGGACATCTCCTAATCATCTCGCGGAATCGATCCCACGCCTCGTAGAGTGGCTCGTCATACTGTTGGCTGAATGACTGAATTTCTGCTTTCCTCTTAAGCGTCAGGCCCGACGAAAAATACTTCAGCAAAAACTTCTTTTTCAGATCTTCTCATGTGCGTACCTCCGTTTTATTTAGTCCTATCAACCAATCCTTGGCCTCGTCCTTCAGGGAGAAGGAAAATAGATACATTCTGATCTGTTCTTGAGGGACTTGGTTGATCTTTATCATGTCTGCTACCTCCAGAAACTGTGTGATATAACTATTCGAATCTTCACCAGGCTTCCCCCCGAACTGATTCCTTTGGACCATTTGAGCGAGCTGTGGTTTGATCTCGAAGTGAGTAGCGTCCGTTCGCACATTGAATCCCTCAGTAGATTCTTCTCTCTGCGGTCGGAATAGATTATTGAGAGGATTTCTCCTCTCCTCTCTTCGCTCACGTCCTCCCTGATTGTTAACTTGGTTCCGGACTTCTTCCAGTTGCCTTTGTAGATCCTCAATCAACTGTCTGTCATTCCTTGGAATATCGTCACCCATGTCTTCTTTCACGGCTACCTGTGCTGCCTGTTCTTTTATTTTCTTTGCCTTAGCCCTTGTAATCATGCACCACCTGCACCAACAAGAACTAGAATTAAGTAACTATATAATAAATCTAGACTACCAAGCTCGTAAATCCCCTAATATCAACAACGACCTACAATTTGAGTCCCCGGCAACGGCGCCAAAACTTGATTGCAGTATTTTTTATCAAGTAAAAATTATCAAACACGAAGACTCAATTCGCCCGTTGTTTAAGTAAAAGGGACTGATTTTGGAACTCAATATCTAGATGCGATAAAATAACTTTGAATATCAAACTCTAAACTATCTAGCATTCAATTTCAATTAAAAGCAATTAAGTAAAATTCAATTCAACTAAATAAGATTCAAAAGAGAACGGTTGAGGAATATAGGATGGATTGGGGTAAATTATGAATATGTTTGGACTTGTCAACTTTACTAACCAATTTCAATAGACGGAATGGGTCGGTTCATCGAAATCTAGTTAAAACCCTTAGTACCGGTGAAGTAACTGTCGATTAATTTCAATCTCAACCTAAGTCTAGGTATGTTGATCTCAATTAACTCCCAAAAGCTCAAGAACACAATGACCTAGATACCAATTCACCTATCTTCTAAGTGAAACAATACCCAATTATTATTGCAATCCCCTCTAATTCACAAACCTATCAAGTTAGTTCATTGAGGCATACTTTCCAACACATGGTGATCAATCATGAAAGGAACACAAATTAAATCCACAATAATAATCAAAACCTTGAAAACTTCAATAATTCAAATCCAAACAATATTCAAATCGTCCCAATCACATCCAAATCCTCAACTATGAATTTAGCCACTCATGAATACAATGAAAACTATCAAAACCACAAAGTAGAACATAGAAGAGAAAGGAGAACAAGAAAGCTTAGGATTTTAATGATGAATCTTCAATCTAGCTTCGAATCCTTCCTTCCACCTTCAATTTCTAGCTTTGGGAAGTGAAAATCGCTGCTAACTCGTGCCTTAGTCTCCCTAGGGTTTGCAAAAGTTGATCTTTAGAATGTGGCATTCTTTGGCCTTTTATAAGTGAGAAAATCGCAGCCCAGTCAGACTCATCCCGAACGGGATATCCATGTGCAATCCTTCATCCTGCTCGGGATGGATAGGGGCCAAGAACCGAAAGTCCAGACCCATCCCGAACGGGACGATTCCATCCCGAACAGGATTGCTCTCGGCGTCCCACTTCCCGATCTTCGAATTCACGCCAAAATGACGTATCCCGTAAGCAATGATCACGTCCCGAACATCCA
>JAPKLW010008247.1:0-13682 GCA_026898455.1 Plectranthus barbatus | reverse complement strand
TTTAATTTATAATCTTAACTTGTTGGCCACAATTTAGGATTGATTAGTTGAGAATTAAAGACTCAAAAGGTAATAGTTTTAAATGAAAAGAGTTTTTCATAATACAATTTGATTTCTTGTCTGAAAAGAGTGAATAAGTTGTAGGAATAAATTCTAGGGTTAAGGAGTTAATTGGATTTTCTCGAGATTGAAATATTAGCGAGGATTAATTAATCTACTTTAGGAATTGTCTGAATTAGAGATTCTTAATAATTTTTTGATGTTCCACTATGATTAGGAATTAAAATTGGTAATTGTTCAATTCATCGTTTCATGTAAGGCATAATAAGTAGAAAACCCTAGGATCTGCTTTCCCATATTTGAATATCTAAAGCTTTTACACAATTTTAGTTTTAATTCTAAGTTTAAGTTCATTTAAATTTGGAATAACCAAAACTCTACTTTTTGTTTTTCCCTAACCAATGTTCCAAGAAACTGTGTTATAATACATAGGGTTTTTTGACACTTCACTCCTCTGGATTCGATAATTTTATTTGCCGCTATATTATAAGCATTAGCTAAATTGCTCGTTAAAATAATTAGTGATCAGAGATGTAGGTGCAAGTGGAGCTCTGAGAACAATAGGGGAAATCAACTCGACTCCGTATCTCTTAAAGCCATATTTTCTTATCTCTCCGACACCTTAGTGGAGGAAGTCATAGAGTTCAATACTGCAAAAGAAGTATGGAGCTACCTCGACACACTCTGTCACAAAACAAATCAGATGAAGCGAAATAAGTTGCAAGTGTGTGTCGACAAGCATGAGTCATTCCAGATGCAACTTGGAGAGACCATAAAGGCAATGGAAAAGAAATTCAATGCCATCATCAGCGAGCTTAAGGCACTGGAAAGGCCTTATACAAATGCAGATATCAATGCTAAGATCCTGTTCAAAATGCCTAAGGAAGATTGGTTCATCAAGACTACTGCCTTGAAAGAAAAAGATCTATTTAAAATTATGACCAAAGAACTGTTCACCAAACTACAAGCCTATGAAGGGGATATTCAAATGGTGAACAAAAACAAAGCCACAGAGCCGCCAGCTCACCAAGCCATCTAGTAGAAGATGCGGCCTACTTCGTAAAGAGGGATTCTAAGTGGAAACCAAAGATTCCTATCCACACTGACCGTCCAACTGGTCAGTCGAGCTTAGTTCAAGAGAAGCCAACAACATCTGATTCTCAATCTAAGGAGGAAAAGAGCTTAATTGTCGAGCTTAAAGAACAGATGAGGGGGCTTTCCAAACTCCTCGAGAAGGCTAAAGGAAAGAATGAAGCAATCGACACTGATGAGAAGAGGTTCATCAAGAGAACTCTCAGGGCATGCTTCCAATGTGGGTCATCCGAAAATCTCAAGTTCGATTGTCCTTCTGTGGACAAGATGGAAAGGGAAAGACTAAGAAAACTCTTCGAGCATCGTGCATCCAAGGCCATAGAACAAGCCATGTTGAACAGAATGGAGATACTGAACATTCCCGACCATGATGAGGATTACTCATCTAAAGAAGAAGCTAACGAGGAAGCACTTCTAGCATTCCTGGTCGCAATAGGAGAGGAAGCTGAGGATGATCTTGAAGCTGAACAAGTAATCACCTCACCTATTATCATTCAATAAGCATATATTTTTTATGAATCTGAGTTATACTGTTCTAATTCAGAGGAAATCATTTTGGACATTTTATCGCATGAATTTTAGAAATTTTATGAAACTAAAAATGTCTTACCTACTGAAAACACACTAAGATCTCAAGTCTCTGTTTTGAATGAGGAAATTGCAAAATTTAGGTCTAGTAGTGAGGAGTTAGAAAAGTTAAAGGTAGAACACTCAACACTGCTCATGAATTTTAAGAATCTAGAATCTGGGTGTAAATCTTTGAATATAACCATGCTTGAGAAAGATGAAAAACTCAATTTTTTTAAGAAATGCTCAAGAGAGCTTCATGAAGTCATGCAAAGCATGAGAGAGCTTTCAGATAAGTCGGGTTTAGGATATGAAAGCAATTTGAACAGTGAAAATCCTGCGTCTACTGGTACTAAGGAACATATTGTTTTTGTTAATGAAAACCTTAGTACACAATCTAAGTCAAGTTGTCTAGTGGTAGAAATCCAAGATCCAGATCATACTGGCAATGCTAAAAGTTGGTTAGTCAACAACCCCAAACTAACGGATCTAAATGAGAAAAATAAGTCCAAGACTAAAGGTAAGCTGGTCATACAGAAAGAACCTAAGCTGGCAAAATCTCATACTGACAGGAAGTTAGTACGATCTCGGAAGTTGACAAAGCAGTACGTTCCCACTGCTAGGAAGTCAACTCACTTGACCAGTTCAGCCAAGCGAACAGTACAGTCTGTGAGGAAGCCAAACACCCAGCCCGGTCAGTATACTATCTGGGGAACCAAATCTCAAGTACATCTTGAGAGGAGGAATACACCAAGTAGGGGGAACACCTACTTGAGGCCAGAGCCAAATGACGAATTTCATTTAAAGGCTATGAAGGCTAACCGAGGTGGTTCACACTTGTACAACAAATTGCCAAAAAGTATTCACATCTGGAGCACAGTTTCTGAGGTTCTCAACTGAATTGTAATACAAGAGAACATCACACAAAGCCACACCATCCGAATCCAGAAACATGCATTACCTTAGAAGAAAGGGAAAGGTTGTTGTTAATGACAACAATAATCTTACATCTGCTGTCAAGATCATGAAAGTGTGGGTCCCAAAAGGGATGATCACATGAGCTAATCTGCAGGACCCGCAGAGACTCGGGGACCTAAATGCTAAAATTCATGTGAATGCAAGAACAGGTACCAAATGAGAAAAGTAAATGGATCCTCGACAACGGATGCTCAACTCAAATGACAGGAATTAGGGAATTCTTTTCAGAGCTCAACATGATACGAGGACCACCAGTACTGTTTGGTGACAACTCTAAAGGAAGAGTCATTGGAATAGGATGCACCGAGCAGAACGGGCTGAGAATCATAAATGTATCACTCATCACCAATTTGAAGCATAATTTACTCAGCATCAATCAACTCAACGAAAATGGATACACTGTCTCTTTTGAGGAATCTAAGTGTCAGATCAAGGATAAGGATAAAGGAGACATCAAGCTGACGGGAGTTTGCAAAGGTGGCCTCTATGTAGTAGACTGGTTGAGTGGGCGGACTGATTCATGATTTATTGCCACCTGTATCTCAGAGTCAAACTGGTTGTGGCACAAGAGACTAAGCCATCTGAATTTCAAAACAATCAACTACTTGGCTAAGCATGACTTGGTAAAAGGATTACCAAGTCGAGTGTTCAAGAAGGAAGGAGTATGTAAGGCCTGTCAACAAGGAAAGCAAACAAATGCATCCTTCAAGAACAAAGTTGTCAGCCCAAGCACTACCCGAGTGTTGAAGTTACTACATATGCACTTGTTTGATCCTGTAACTCCCCCAACTATTGGAGGAAAGAGGTTCTCACTAGTAGTTGTGGATGACTACTCGCGCTACACATAGATTAAGCTTCTCAAAACTAAAGATGAAGCGCAGATCATGCTGCCAGAATTAATCATGCGAGTACAGAATCAACGAGAAACCATTGTAAATAGAATCAGATCAGACAATGGGACATAGTTTTGCAACGGACCTCTGATGGATTTCTGCTTGGAAGCCAGCATCGGGCATTAACGTTCTACTCAAAGAACTCCGCATCAGAATGGTCTAGCACAATAAAGAAATCAAATGCTAAAGGATGAAGTTCGAACCATGCTGGCCGAGATCAGCCTGGGTGAGAGATATTGGGGCGAAGCATTGATGACAACATGCTACACTCAAAATAGAAGTGTCATCAATAATAGATTGCTGATTAGCCCAAATGAAGTATATCACGGTCGTAAGCCTTCCTTAGCTCATCTTCGTGCTTTTGGTTCACCATGTTATATTCACAATAATGGTAAGTCAAAGTTGAATACTTTTTCTCCCAAGGCTGATGAAGGTGTGTTCCTTGGATATGGACACCCATCTCACAAGGAATATAGAGTATTCAACATGACTACCAAACTTGTGAAAATAACATGCAATGTTTTTTTTATGAAGACACTTTGGTGCGCAAGACCATGAGAAAGTTCGAAGAAGACATTCCTGAGATCAATTATGTCAATATACAGTCGGGCACAAACACTTCAAATACTAAGCTGGCTGTTACGGCTAGATGTATGAAGGATGGATCTTCTCAACCAACACCCTCGATTGACCATCAAATAATCAAGAGGGTTGATGAAGCTAATGATCATGCTGAGACCTCGAATTCCATAACCCTAAGTGTTGGGAACTTATTCCTAAAATCTCCCTTAGGACCTATTTGTAAAAGGTTTTGTTGGATCAAACCTTAATAGTTGGTCGATCATTTGCTGAACTCTAAAGAGTCTAGCATACTCTGTAAAGTCCTGTATAGGTTTTATATTGAGTTGTGATAGACTAGTGTGCTAGAAGAATTCCTAGAAGTCATGGAGAAGATGATGTTTGCTAAAAGAAATTGAACAATCGAATGCTAAGATATTATCATCCATCAACAGCCAACAAACTGAAGCGAGCGAGCAAAGGATAAAAGAGTCTTCAGCTGCTAAACTTGGACCCTAGCAGAGCAATATACAGGATGTTGAAGTCTCATTGCCGTTCTGACAAAAAGCTCACACAAAGGACAAGACTTTCCCGAAGTAGTTAGGAAAGTACGAGTCAAAGACAAAAGCGACTGTCACAGACCAAACACTCTCGGATCAAGGAGCCGTTGAGTCTAACGGATATGAAGATTCAAAGTTTGAATCTCCATCTATAAAAGACAAGTCCGAAAGAGGAGACAACTACTGCTTCTATCACTACCGACATTTGCAAACTACACAAGTGTGAGAATCCTTTGAAAAAGAGAACAAGTGAATAGTAGTCAGTTGAGAGCTCGTGATAAAAAGTGTATTCAAAGCTTTCAACAACCTAGAGTGTCCCTTCATTGAATATCTGACACTTATCCTTGAAGATTCTTGAACTTCTGTTAAGAATCTTCAATTATTGGGAACTTCCTTCCTAGGAAGATCCAACAGTCACTCTTGAAAAAGATTGACTCCGACGGGCTTTAGCCGCACATTTTTTGAGTTCAGAGGCAAACTATAAAAGTCTCAATAGCGAAGGACAAGTTTTACGAAGGTGTGCCCTTGACTTGACCGGAGCTGTGATTGGAGAAGTGCAAAGTAACGGAGGATAGCTGTGCTGTGGCCAGTTCGAAAGTTCGCCGCCTACCGCAAGAGTTGGCGAATCCTTATACTGTTGTATACTTTTCTAGTGAAACACTTAGCATATTGGCTAAGGAGTGGACGTAGATCTATTTGGATCGAACCACTATAAAAATCCTGTGTTCATTTACTGTTTTATTATTTACTGTTCAAGTCGATTTGAAACTTAGCAACAGAGTTGCTAGCGTATATCTGACAACTAAATTAAATCATAACTTGGGATAAGAAACTTTTTGAAAACAACGATAAGTGCAAGTGACGTATATCTATTCCGCTGCATTTCGTGTTAAGTTTTAATCACGACGACTCTGATATTTGAGGACCAACAAGTGGTATCAGAGCAGGAGGTTGAAAAACCAACTGCATCTGAGTCGCTTTGAGACCTGATCTATCTTTTCCTTGCACTCTTATCCTTGTTTTATCTATTTAGCTCAGGAAATCATTCCAAAAGCATAAAGAATGTTGAATCATTCACTTGGACAATATGACAGAGAGAACTTTTCATCTTGGAAGAAGATGGCTCTCATACAGCTTCAGAGCATACATCCTGAGATGGCGGATGTACTGGTAAGGGGTCCTATTCAGATTATGAAAGCTAACACCTTTATAGGACTTGGACGTGCTGAAGATGCTGCTGAAGGAGAACCAAGACCCCCGAGACCTGACATGGTTCCCAAACCGTTTGATGAATATACAAGTGTAGATAAAAAGAGAGCTCAACTAGAGCACGTGGCAAAGAAACTGATTCTTGATTCCCTTCCAAAGCTGATGAAAGAAAAAATGCTTGATTTTGAAACTGCTAAGGAAATGTGGAACTACGTGTACGAGTCTTCTCAGGAGACGGACCAAATGAAACGCAACAAACTACAAGTAGCTGTAGATAAATACGAATCCTTCTCTATGTGTGAAGGTGAAACCATACAAATTATGGAGGAACGCTTCAACACCATCATTGGGGAACTCAGGAATCTTGGATAGAAGTATGATAATGGAGAAATGAACAACAATGAACAACAAAATCATCTCTAAACTATATCCAATGGATGACTGGTTCGCAAAAGTGACGAGTCTGAGTGAAAAAAACCTCAACAACATGACTACATCTGAGGTATTCGCTCAACTTAAAGCTCACGAATTTATCATACAGCAGTCGAAGAAAAATGAGACAGCTGTAGCACAAGCCGCATCACATTTCGTTAATAACTCTGAAGACTTAGCGTACTTCGCTAAGAAGGACTACAACAAATTCAAGACAAAGAAGTCCTTCTACAAACCAGAGAGCTCAGCTCCAGCATCACCTGCAAAGGAAGGTACTTCCAGTACAGGTACACAACCTATTGATCTAAAGATCAATGAGCTTGAAGAACAAATGAGAAAGATGCAGAGGATGCTGAGTGAAGCGAAAGCAGAAAAGAAGGCGAAAGAGATCCAATCATCATCTAACCGCTCAGTAGAGCGAAAAATTAGAACTTGCTTTGAATGTGGTTCTCCAGATCACTTGAAGCATGACTGCCCGAAGGTCAGCAAAGAAGAAAGAGAATGCCTGAAACAACAATTTGAAAGACGCGCTGCCAAAGCTGTAACCAAGGCGTTGCTGACCATAACGGAGATTGCTGATGAAGAGGAGATTTATTGCTCTTCAGAAGAAAAGAATAGAGAAGAAGCATTGTTCGTGTTGATGGAAAACATCGTTGAAGACCAGTTTACTGAAGCGGACAACGATGCTGAGCAAACCAATGAATCAGCTCTCGCTGCTGAGGAAACTGAGGAACAAGACTCGAGAGCTACGGGAACGAGCATATCTAACGAGTGGGTCCTGGACAGCGGTTGCTCCGCCCATATGACCGGGAATGAAGAATTATTCTCAGACATGAGAAGACTATTTAACGGTCTCAAGGTCACGTTCGGAGACAACAGTGAAGGAGAAGTCATTGGAAGAGGGTGCATTGAACGGAACGGATTAAGAATCATCAATGTGGCACTCGTATCCAACTTAAAACATAATCTACTCAGCATAAGCCAACTATGTGAAAACGGGTATATCGTATCTTTTATGAATACTGGTTGTGCTATAGCTGATGCTATTTCAGGAGAAGTAAAACTAAGAGGCATCCGCAATGGTGGCTTATATATTGTTGATTGGCAAAGCAGTCAACAACACTCCTGCTTTCTAGCTCTAAATAAAGAGGAAACAACATGGCTATGGCATAAGAGGTTTAATCATTTAAATTTGAAAACTATTAATTACCTTGCCAAATATAAGCTTGTTGTAGGTCTACCCAATGAGACTTTCCGCAAGGAAGGAATATGCAAATCATGCCAACAAGGGAAGCAGACCAAATCAACCTTTAAGACAAATCCTGAAAAAGAAACATCACAGAGGATTCTGGAGCTACTTCATATGGATATCTTCGGTCCAGTCACTCCACCCACTGTAAGTAAATGCCTATATACACTAGTGGTGGTTGATGATTTCTCCAGGTACACATGGGTACGTCTTCTAAAAACCAAGGATGAGGTGAAACTTGTCCTACCGGAGCTGATTCTCAAGGAGCAAAACAGTAAAGAAATTACTGTAAAGAGAATTCGCTCGGACAATGGAACAGAGTTCTGTAATGGAGTGCTGATGGATTTCTGTGCTGAAGCTGGAATATCACACGAAAAATCCATGGCTAGGACTCCTCAGCAGAATGGTCTTGTAGAGAGGAGGAATCGAACATTGAAGGAAGCAGTTCGCTCGATGCTAGCAAATTCCAAACTTCCGGCCAAGTATTGGGGGGAAGCAGTTATAACGGCTTGTTATACACAGAATAGGCGTGCTATCACGAGTAGATTCAACAAGACTCCCTACGAAGTGTACAACGGCCGTAAGCCCTCTATAACTCATCTCCGTGCATTCAGTTCTACATGTTACATTCACAATAATGGAAAGTCCAAACTCAATACTTTCTCACCTAAGTCAGATGAGGGTGTACTTCTTGGTTATGGACACCCCACTCACAAAGGTTATAGGGTATTGAACAAGACTACCGGTATTGTGGAAATAACATGCAATGTTATTTTTGATGAGTCTACTTTAGTGCGCAGAGAAAATAAAAGAAAAGAGGATAGCAATCATGAGACTAATGATGTCAATGATCAAACATTCTTAAATTCTTTCGAGAATATGTGTATTGATCCGACTAAGTCTATGAATGACTGCAATCCAAACCAGACGCACACAGCAGGGGACCAAACTGCTGACCTGGCCAGTGATGCTAATGATCATGCTGAGGCCACACCTACTAACACCTTAATTGAAACAGCCATTCTAGAGGTGCTTGATGATGAAGAAGAGGAGATTACTAAGGACATTCCTTTTGGGGAAGGCACAGCCTTTCATGAAGATCTTGGCAGAGGCGCTGCTGAGATTCCAGTTGCTGGAAGAGTTGCTGAAGAGACTCCCGTACTAGGAAATTCCGCAGTAGTTATCCCGATTGAAGCCAATCCAGTTGTTGAGCACCAAGGGGGTGCTATGGAGAACAATGTACAAGATGATGGACTCGCAGGGGAAAGAAATATGGTCAGACCAATCAGACCAACATGGCTGCGTGACCATCCTCTTGACAATATCATAGAAGAAGTCAATGATCCAATATTGACGAGACAAGGCAATGCTATGCTGGCGTGTTATATCTCCAGCGAAGAACCCAAAAAGGTCGAAGAAGCCCTGATGGATCCGGATTGGGTGAACGCAATGCATGAAGAACTTGCAGAATTCACACGGAACAATGTGTGGGAGCTGGTAGACAGACCTGAACATCAAAGTGTTATTGGCACAAAATGGGTGTTCAAAAACAAGAAAGACGAGTCTGGCGCGGTTGTCAGAAATAAGGAGAGACTCCTAGCTAAAGGCTATAGACAATGCGAATGGATAGATTATGAAGAAACATTTGCTCCTGTAGCCAGACTAGAGGCCATTCGTTCATTCCTTGCGTACGCTGCCTACCATGAATTCGATGTTATGCAAATGGATGTAAAAAGTGTCTTTTTAAATGGTGAACTAAAGGAGGAAGTCTATGTCGAACAACCACCAGGGTTCGAGCATGGCAATCAAGTATACAGACTTAAAAAGGCTCTCTACGGTTTGAAACAAGCACCGAGGGCATGGTATGGAACTCTATCCTAATTCTTGTTGAAAAATGGTTTTCAGAAAGTGAGGATTGATCAAACTCTCTTTCGCATTGAAGATGAAGGAGATATTTTGTTGGTGCAAATATATGTTGATGACATTATTTTTGGATCTGAAATCAAGGACTATGTGACAAGTTTTCAGAGCTCATGACCAGCAACTTCCAGATGAGCATGATGGGAAAGATGTCATACTTTCTCGGGTTGCAAGTTCAATAATCCAGAGAAGGGATTTTCATTCATCAGAAGAAGTATACTCGCGATTTGACAGCGAAATATTGCCCAGAAAAGACGAAAAGTCTGCGAATTCCAATAAGTATGACATGTATAGCCGCACTTGAGAAAGAAGAAGGCGGTGTGAATCTTACTCTTTACAGAGAAATTATAGGCTCTCTTCTATATCTCACTGCCAGAAGACCAGACATATCTTATGCCGTCGGATTGTGTGCTAGATATCAAGCAAATCCTAAGAAGGCACATCTAGACACTGCTAAGCGGATTGTGCGCTACCTGAAGTGCACAGAAGGTCTGGGAATTTGGTATCCTAGAGAAGATAGTCTTGCTTTGAGTGGATATTCGGATTCTGATTTTGGAGGATGCAAGATCGATAGGAAAAGCACGAGTGGCACGTGTCAATTTATGGGACACAAGCTCATTAGCTGGTTCAGCAAAAAACAGCACTCTGTTGCTACCTCCACCAATGAAGCAGAGTATGTGGCTGCTGCTAGCTGCTGTTCTCAAATTCTCTGGATAAGGCAATAATTGCAAGATTACGGGATCTCTCCCGAATGTGTGCCTATCTACTGCGACAACAATAGTGCCATGTGCAACACAAAGAATCCTGTCCACCACTCTCGGACCAAGCATATCGATATCCGACATCACTTCATACGAGATCATCAGGAGAAGAAAGATATCGATGTTCGCTATATATGCACCGAAGATCAGATAGCAGATATATTCACAAAACCTCTTCCAGAAATCAGATTTAAAGAACTATGCTTAAAGCTAGGATTGATGGAATTAGAGGAAGACGTGGATGAATGAGTCCTAGCTCCCTTTCTTTCTATCTGGATTTCTTGAAATTTGTTTGATGATTAATTAAATTCTGGATGCTATTTTTCGATTTGCTGAAGATGTCATGAAATTACTAAAATACGAGATGCTGAGCCTCGAACACTAGAAGTAAACCGGGATGCTGAAACGTGTCATGATTCAGTGAAAAACTTCAGCACACCAGCTTAGCAGACAGAGGTTTGCTATTCGATTAATTCTTACTCAGCAAAAAGGTCTACGCGAAGATACTCAACAAATAAGAACAAAATTAGCATATTCGTCAATTCATTCAAAAGAAGAACAACATAATTCAAGAGCTTCACAACATTACAAAAGGGAAAATCAGATACAACCAACCCTTACATCTGCTACAAAAGTCTAACAATATTTTTTCAGTCAACAAAAGGAGGGGAGTCCAGAACATCCATCACCACGAGTTCGGAAAGTGAGACTTCAAGGGATAGAAGTCAAAACCCATCACAGGGATGCCTTCAGAGACAATGTCAGGGAACTTCTGCTCAAGTAACCAACTCAACTGCATGGCAGTTGGCAGAGGAAACTGAGGAAAGTGGTCAATACAGTCCTTCACCCCATCAAAGAAGAACCCCGCCTAGTCGACGTTCTTCATCTCTGCATCAATGGCCATCATGGCCCTCCAGATCCTAGGGTTGAACACATAGTTATCTGCAGCAACTCCAAACATCACGTTACTGACGAGATTAAAGATAACTCTATACTCCTCCTTCAGCTCCAGACATGATGGAGTTGGCAAAAAGTCATAGATATCCGACTGCCTCCACTTGTCCCAGAAGCCGAACTCAGGAGCAGTCATATGACGATTGACGTCCATAATGCGAACTGGACCCCTGGGAGACCAAACTTCTGAGAAAAGAGGGTTGGAGTCCAGCAAACCAACTGGTTCTCAAAGGAGCCCCAGATAGCATCGTCAGTGGTTTTGTATGAAAAGATGAAACTCTGAAGAGCTCGTTTCTGATAACGTGCACGAATAGTCATCAGAAACTGGTCTAGACGACTCTCACAAAGAGCCCCCATAACATAGTTTTCTATGTGATAGTTATCATCGTACTCATAGAATAATCCTGATTCGTGGAGAATCTGGTTGCGAGTGACGGTTAAGTCACTCGGAGCGATGGTAATTTGATGCATCATGGTGGAACAAGGAAAGAAGAAAATGCTATGCAAAATGGTTTGAAGGAGATGGTGTTCAAGAAAACAAGTGGGATGTTACTTATACCAAGATCGTGGTTCTCTCCACAAAGGGAACATTCTCCTAAAAGTGTCTTGTCAACTCAATTCAGAGGGCGGAAGTCGAGGAGTCTCGACAAAGGGGGAAACACCACCTGTCCAAATAAATCTATTTCTAGCAAGTTGACCTACCTGAGTGATATGGCGATCTCTTCCACGAATGCTTGAAAAGACACCAAAGGACATCCCAAATCCACTGATTAAGACAGAAATCAGTTGTCTTAAATAAAAGCACTTGATGACTTTTTATGGAAAATTGTAGCTTACCTCAGAAACATGAGGATTGCTAAAGCATAAGATCCTTCAGAGACTCAACACTATTGCAAGAAAGGTTGCTGGGTGTGCTTGCTAAGTCAAGGTGTCTGCTAAATCAGAACGGGAAACAAGGTTTGAGTTACGCTCAGTTTGCTAGGACATTGAAGCAGGAGCCTATGCTACTCCAACCAAGCGTATCCAAGACAGAGCATTAAATGCGCGATAGTGGCGGCATCAAATTCGTAACCGCCATGTCGAAAGTGCTCAAGTACTCTCTCACACTCAACCAGTCCTCATGAATGAGATGTTACTCTTATTCTCTATGGATTTCTTAGATTTCATGAAGGCATCGTTAAGTAATCTGGAGGTTGAATACATATATTACAGAATGTTCATCTTCAAAAACTGCTAATACGAAGAATGTTAAGCAGACAACGGTTGCTGATCTTTCAGCAAACGACATATTGGAAGACAAAAATGTATAGTTGTGCATAGTTCATACATCCTTTCATTTCATTCACTGAAAGATGTCATTACAAAGGAGGATGAGAAAATAGAAAAACAACAATTCTTGGTATTCTAGGGAGAACGAGGCTTAAACGGGAAGAAGTTTGTATCCAGGAGGTTCGATCGTCCTTCTGCTATCCGAGGAAAGCTCTGCTCCAACAGCCAACTGAGCTGCATTCCATTCAGCAGGGGCACAGAAGGGTAATATTGGACACAATCTCGAACGTTGTCGAAGATATATTTCGCCCAATCGACCTCGACCTCATCATCAATAGCCATCATGGTCTACCATGTTTCCTTTGTGAAGGAAGTGTCATCGAGGCCTTCTCCCATCAACATGTTGTGAGCAACACGGAAAAACACCCAGTAAGGAGTTCGTAGATCGTATGCTGAAACAAAAAGGGAAAACTCTGACAAAGGCGATCGTCTCCATTTCCGCCATGATGACCAGTCTGGGGCTATTTCCGTCACACGATAGTTGAACACTGACCCAGGACTTCTGGGGAGGCCGAATCGATGAGAAAAGAAGTCTAGCGACCAACAGACTAGTTTGCCGTCGAAAGAACCATAGATAACATCTCCCTCCACCGAGCAGTCCTTGATAAACTCTCGGAGAATATCACCTTGGAAACACCTCGGGGTGGCCGTGACAAATTGAGTCAATCCACTTCGATTCAGTTTTAACATAACAGTCTCTGCCACAATATGATCGTTATCATATAGGGAATACAATCCAGACTCATGAAGAATCTGGTTACGGCACAATTCCAAAGATTGACCTGGCGAATCCATTCTTTTGAAGATTTTTTAGAGAAGCAAAAAAAAGGGGAGTTCAGATAAGGGCACTTGTGGTGATAAGGGTCATCACAAGAAGTCTATTTATAAAGGGAAAAGTCATAACTCTTCACTTATGACAAGTTAAAGCCGTAATGAGAAGCAACGATGGTTCATATTTCTGGATATGAGACGACGAGTACAGGAGAATCATCTTGAGAATCGATTCGATTCAGTCAAAGATAGCTAATGGTCATCTACTATATGTTGACTACACATACGGTTGTGACGAATTGACAGATGCCACGTCAGAAAAGTCAAGTGTTTCTTGGAGAAAGTAACC
>JAPKLW010008245.1:0-13682 GCA_026898455.1 Plectranthus barbatus | reverse complement strand
AACATCATCCTTCTCGACCTGCCACGTAGATCTCGACCTTCCACGTCGACCGAGACAAGGTCCATCTCGGTCGACGTGGAGCTCCTGCGTCGACCCTCACGTGGTTGATGCCTGCTCGCGTCGACTGCTTCATCTCGACCGAAATGAGCTCTACGTCGGTCGAAACAGAGTCGGCTGCTCTGATTTTCTCCTTGCTCCAAACTTAGGCTATTTCCTGCAAAATCACACCATCAAACACCTACATAACATCCAAACACGACAATGCACAAATAAATATGAAAATCACGCATCTTGAACACTAAATGGACAAAAACTCATTGATAAGTTAGTGAAATAACAAACTTATCAACTCCCCCAAACTTAAACCATTAATCATCCTCGATTAATCTATAGACAGAAAATCAAATCAGCATGCAAGATACGAATTTTTCAATGCCTCACAAGTCTCAAAACTATCAAAGTCACAATGATCCACATATAATGCACAGTCGAGACTGCAATCAAACAATCCAATCATCAAAGGGAAACCTCACATCGAAATTCGTTTTCACTCATCCCTCAAGTGTTTAGGTTGTGGAACAACTCTCAAATTCAAGGTCGATGCGCACTTACCATATGTTTGACAAGTTTCTCATCTCTCCACTGCTAAATAGTGCAATGACTCAAGTAATCAATTAGGTCTTAATTGGGTTGTAATGTGGCTTCCTAAGATAGGTGGGATGTTTTTGGCAAAGTGACTCACTCCGACTCTCACTCAATCATCACACCATATTTGATTATTCAACCCCAACCACTTCATCCTTCATTTTTTTCTTTTTTTCTTTTTTTTTCTTTTTCAATTTCTTTTCTTTCTCTTCCTTTTTTTATTTTTCAATTTATCACAAAACTAGTGAACTTAACAAGACTAAAAGCAATGCAGTTCTAAGTTCACCTTATTATTTTCACAACTCAAATTCTTTTTCTCAACTTTACAACTCCCAATCATGATTTGAGTACCATATCAAAATCCCTTTTACAAATAATCATACCCCTCTCACTCATTAACCATTCTAAACAAAAGAACAAGTCACATGGCTCAAAAGGGCTTCAAGTGAAGATTTTTAAGGTTAGTGTATAGGATCTTGGCTAAGAAAGAACATGCCTAAAATCATTTTACTCTTATTATCACACTTATGCAACCTTGAGAGAGAAACAAGTCAAATTCTAGAAGATTATTGTATACGCACCTTGTCGCACATCAAAGAAAAAATTTAGGCTCAATTCTCACTTGGGTCAAATATTGTTCCCCCTCAACGATTTTCAAGTCTAATCTTAGTCTACTCATGCACAAAACACGTTTCAACAAGCAACTCATTAAGTAAGAGACTCCTATCATTGACTATCATCGCAAAATAGATTCTCAACTCAATGTCCGCAGAACCAACCAATCATCAATCACGGTTAAAGACTAGGGAGGATTTTTCGAAATCTCAAGCATACAAACCACATAAGTTCCGACTGCCCAATGTTCAAGTTGATGGGTTTTGTATACTGAAAGCATTTATTATAATGAGTATACAATGGTTTATTTCTCCTATCTGTTAACAATCGTACATGTATGAACAATGGTATCCTCTTGTCTCACCTATATGGACGATCATACGACGTGCTGTAGATCGCAGAAGACAGTATGATCACTTGACCTAGTGAGACATAAACCTGATCACAGCCGACACAGTGTATGAGGATATGTCTTTCCGGATGGCTGCGGCATTGTCGGAATAAGTAGTCTGTCTTGGTTACTTAACATGCTGGTGCGCAGAGGTGGCGTATTAATGGACCGAAGTGAGATGTATTCGTCTGTCTGACATCAACGAATACAAGATCTCGTTATATTGATTGAGTCCAAACCCTAACGAAGGTTCAGGGGTTTGCACGGGTTGACTGTTGCTTTGACTTGCCATGGTGGAGAGCCTAAGTAACGTGCTTGTATATCCGCATCTTGGGTAACAGCAGTTCGTGTAGTACCACCTGAGACTGGGTTTAGGTAACCATATCCAAGTAATAGGATGGGGACATTCCCTGAGGAGCTCAATAACATTCATCGTGTCAAAGTCCTGCAGGCTGATTAAGTTCAGGCACGAGTGATAAGGTTTGAGTGGTACTACTCAGGAATAATAAGATATTAATTAATTGTAGTTAGAGCTTGTCAGAGGCTCCGATTAATTAATGGATGTCCGGTAACCTTAAATATGGGGATTCTCAATTAATGCAACTCGTTCTCATAACGTGGTAATAAAGGGGTAGGTCAGTATTAATTCTGTGGTGAAAAAGAATTAATATTAATTAATTAATTGTGTCCTGTGTTGTGGACATGAGAATTAATTAATTTATAAGCCCACTTTATTATTTGCATTAAGTCCCAGGTCTGGCCCAACAAGTGTGCTGAATTGAGCCCAGGAGCCCATTAGGGTTTACAACCCTAGGTCCATAAATAGACAGCTCTCTCTCATAAGTTGTAACACAGTTGAAACACACTAAACCTAGGAGAGAGAGAGGGAGGCGCCGATTCATAAGAGAAAGGAGGAGAATTTTTGAATTCTGGTCCTGCTCAAGCCACAGATCTACGGAGTCCTCACCAGTAGTAGATCTGAACAGCATTGGGATACAGATCTGAAGATCTAATCTGGAGAACAACAGATTCTTTTTCCCTTTTCTTTATTTCGATTTTATCTTAGAAATTAGATTTCTAATTTCTGATTCCGCAGATAAAATCAGATTGCGTGGTTGAATTCAAGTTGCAAATTCAAATGCAAAAGATCGATTCAGACTCGACAGATTTACGGTAATCTCTCAATCCACAAATCTGAATATTAAATTCATAGGAGCATGCTAGGGTTTTGTGAATTTAGATTATGTACAATATCCATAAATCAATCCGGTTCAGTTTGATTTTGAGGATTCGGTTGACGTGAAAACCCTACAATTGGTATCAGAGCCAGGTTTCTGATTTATGGCTCTGTTGTTCATAATTAAATTCAATATGCATGTATGGATTTATTGTTTATTGTGGATGGTTTTTTGTTCCTCGTGGCAACCCGTGTAATTCAGCCCGCGGTGGTTTATCCGTGTAGGGCTGAATTAATTTTGTAAAATCACGAGAAAATTCGTGATTAGTGTAGATTTGAAAATTGTAATAGAATAGTTGTTCTGTAATTTTTTTTTCAAATTTATTTGGACGGGTCGAGGACGAAGAACGAAGATGGAGCCGACGAAGGGCGGCGACAGGAGGCCGCGCGCGCGTGCAGTCGCGGGCGACGGCGGCGACAGCGAGCCTCGGCGGCGCGGGCGACGGCACGCGATGGCGTGCGTTGCGGGCGGCGGGGATGGACGCGGCGGCAGGCGCGCGCGAGCTGTGGGCGGATGGAGACGCAGGTGTGCGGTGCGCGCGCGGCAGCGCTAGGCGTGGCGACGGCCGGCGGCGGGGCGGCGGTGGCTGTCGTCGGCTGCTGTCCCTGTCGCGGTGTCTCATGTTTTGATGGTTTGTACATTCTTGTGTAAACCCTAGGGTTTGCATTAGGGTTAGGGCAAATCATCAGATCACAAAGGCCTAAATCCCGGAATATTTGGTGTATCCAGATTTGGATGCCCTTGAAGATTTGAAAAGATTTGGAATTATCCAAATTAAATTCAAATTTCAAATTGTTATAGATAGATATTTTTTCTATTTTTTTTGGGGCCACGAGGAATTTTTGTTTACCTTAATTGTCCTTGTATGATATGTCATTTATTTATGTGATCAATTAAGCATGCGTAGATAATAGGAAAAGCATGTTTTATCGCTATTATTATTTACAGCTTTCAAGCATGCTTATGCGATTAATTTCTTGTTGGATTATATTTTGGGAATTTTTGGGCTTGTATTATTACATGCAAAAATTCGGGAAATATAATGACAAAGAAATTATGTGTGCGCATAAAGAAACCTTTTAAAAGAAAAATACTAAGCGGATTTTTAATTAAAATCAATAGACCTCTGCAAAGCGGTCCTAGGCTGTAAGTGTATCTCTCATTCTAGTAAACGTCTACGAGTGTAGCTTGCTAGTTCCTAGAGGTGCATGGGTACGGTTGTTGGGATTTCTAGACAAACAATTTAAATCATGTGAATAGTGGGAGGGCTTTGCGTAAACGTCTACGAGTGTAGCTTGCGTAGATCTCTTTCACAAGTATTCCAGGGTTGATTTAAATTATAGATAACAAAAGCTTTAAGGGTTGTGCGGTATGGTTACATGCCATGCTAAACTGTCTCTTTTGGCCGGAGTTAAATTTGTGGTTAATTGTTTAGAAGCATCTTAGAATATAATGCAAGAATTGCATCCCTGTTCTTGAGAGATGGCTTGGTCTAAAGTTTTCACTAATTATTAATTTATAGTGTCAAAAACATCCTGACATGGTAGTGAAATTAAATGGATTGGGGCTTAAAACCCGCAGTTCTGGTTGAGGGTGACATCGTAAACGTCTACGAGTGTAGCATGCGGTGGGAAATCTTGGATGTCTATGTCTACTGTCGATCATATACTTGCTCTCAATCCTCTAATTGGTTCAAACTTTCATGAATGGAGATACTGCATTGAGTATATCCTCCTGACTAAACAACACATGTTTGTTCTTACTATGATGCCACTTGCCCCACGTTACCATAAAGTCTCTAGACGTGAGAAAGAGTACTATGATAGATGAGTGGCATCTGAGGATTTTACTTACAAGTTAATCTCAGATAACCTGTCTAGAGAACTCAAGCTCAAGTACATGGGCTATTGTAGCTCTGTTGCGATCTGGATGGACTTAGTGGCTACGTTTGGTGAAGTGGAACGAACTATCAACTGTGATCTCGTAAAAGACCTGGTCTGTAAGAGAATGGTTGATGGCAGTTCGGTGACACTGCATGTGATGATGATGGATAACACCATGAGACGATTCACACGTAGAGATGGATGTATATCAGATCGGGCTAAGATTGATATAATCCTGAACTCCTTACCGCTTTCATTCTATGACTTCAAGATGGATGTAACTAAGAGAATTGAGTACTCCTTCAAAGAGTTGCTCACTGATCTCATAGCAGGACAGTCCTTCGTACCTTCATGGGAGTCTGAGTTATCAGATCTTGAGCACAGCTTGGGCACATTGAAAGATGTGGTTCATACTGTGTGCAAGAATATGATTGATCGCAGATCACGTGAGATGAGGTCAAATGAAATGAAGAGGGTTGGTGTCACTTCAAGTAAGAACGCATGCGGAAGCAAGGGACAAGGTACGTCAATTGTATTTGTAACGGAAACATGTTTAGCATCGGTTTCTACGTATTCGTGGGTAGTGGATACTGGAGCTACTGATCATGTTTGTTACATTTTGCAGGGGTTCACACCGAGGAGGGTGCTGAAGAATGACGAGGTTACCATCTCAATGGGGAACGCAACACAAGTGAGTGCAGCTGCCATTGGAGATTTCACCTTGTACTTTGATGATTTGGCGGAACCTTATTTCAGTTTCCAAACTTTATTTTGATGAATATTCAGTTATTTTTGATAGTGGTGTTTCTATCATTGGTAATAACGGTGTTATTTGTCGTGGAATGCTAAATAATTCTCTCTATGTTGTTAACTGTAATCATAAGATTTCCGCAAGTATTGCATGTAATTCATCCGTAATTGATAATCCTATAAAGAGAAAACTTACTTCTTCTGATGAGGATCTTTCATATCTCTGGCACTTGAGACTGGGTCACATCAGCTTGAAGCGGATTCAAAGACTTGCAGATGATGGTACATTGGACCTAGTCCGGGCTGTACCTTATCAGGTCTGCGAATCCTGCATCGAGGGCAAGATGTCAACTAGGCCTTTCAAGGCTAGTCAGTCTCGAGCAGAGGAAGTGTTGGAATTGATCCATTCTGACTTGTGTGGACCGATGTCCATGCAGGCTCGTGGAGGGTACGAGTATTTCGTCACTTTCATTGACGACTACTCAAGGTACGAATACATTTACCTGCTTCGCTACAAGTCTGAATGCTTTGAGAAATTCAAAGAGTTCAAGCCTGAAGTAGAAAAGAAGGTCGGGAAAACTATCAAGTCACTGCGATCTGACCGCGGTGGCGAATACCTCGGTAACGAGTTCCTGCAATATCTGTCAAAAAATGGGATTACATCCCAGTGGACTGCACCGGGTACTCCCCAGCAAAACGGTGTGGCTGAAAGAAAAAATAAGACTCTTCTAGAGATGGTAAGATCAATGATGAGTTATGCAAACTTACCAATTTCATTTTGGGGCTACGCATTAGAAACAACAGCTTGCGTGCTTAATGTGGTGCCATCTAAATCAGTTCCTAAGATGCCTTCTGAGCTCTTCCTTGGTCGCAAACCTAGTTTGTGCAAGTTTAGAGTATGGGGTTGTCCGGCACACGTACTGTCGAAGGAACCTGATAAGTTAGAAAGCAGGTCAAAAGTAATGCTATTCATAGGGTATCCCAGGCAAACGAAAGGTGGTTACTTTTACTGTCCTGAGAGTCAAAGAGTCATTGTTAGCACCAACGCTAGATTCTTGGAGGACGAGTATGTGAGTAATCACAGGTCAAGGAGTGATATCGTTCTTCAAGAAATTGAGAACGAGAATGCAATTCCAATGGAAGGGGAACGTGTAGATGTGGGTGCACATGTGAGAGGTATAACACCACAGACATGTTCTGCAGTGCAAGGTGCAGGATCACAAGTCACTGCACCTACTACTGACACGGCACCGATGCCTCGTCGTAGTGGGAGAGTTATTTTCCAGCCGGAAAGGTACATGTTTGTGGGTGAGTCTTCGGACTTGAGCCCGGAAGACGGACATGAGGACTCTGACCCACTGACTTACGAAGAGGCAGTGCAGGACAAGGATGTTTCCAAATGGCGTGTCGCCATGGCAACTGAAATTGAATCCATAACTTCTATGGATGTATACCAGAAAACTGATTTGCCGGATGGCTTTAGGGCCATAGGGTGCAAATGGGTATACAAGAGAAAGAAAGGGGCGGATGGAAAGATCATGGTTTTTAAAGCTAGGCTGGTGGCAAAGGGTTATAGTCCGAAAGAGGGCATTGACTATGACGAAACCTTTTCACCGGTAGCCATGCTCAAATCCATCCGGATACTCCTTGCCATAGCTGCGCATATGGACCTCGAGATCTGGTAGATGGATGTCAAAACTGCTTTTCTAAACGGTTACCTTGAAGAAGGTAGGGACATCTATATACAGCAACCCGAGGGTTACATAAGCAAGGGCGAAGAACATCTTGTCTGGAAGCTTAGGAAGTCCTTGTATAGACTTAGGCAAGCTTTAAGGTCGTGGAACTTACGTTTCAACGATGTGATTAAATCCTATGGATTTGCACAGTTAGAAAACGAAAGTTATGTTTACCGACTTTGTGTCACTGGGAGCGTGGTCTTCCTTGCACTTTACGTTGATCACATACTCCTATTTGGAAACAACGAGGGAGTGATGTCCGAAATCAAGGCTTGGTTATCCGAACAGTTCCAAAGAAAGGATCTGGGTGAAGCTGGCTACATTCTTGGGATTAAGGTCTTGCGAGATCGTAAGAGAAGAATGTTGAGCTTATCCCAGACATCCTATGTGGATACTGTGATTGCCCGGTTCAGCATGCAACTCGCCAAGAAAGGTTTGCTACCTTTCAGACATAGCGTTCATCTTTCTAGTGGGCAGTGTCCTCAGACACAGCGGGAGAAAGATGAGATGAGTCTTGTACCATATGCTTCGGCAGTGGGTAGCCTCATGTATGCGATGTGTACCAGGCCAGATATCTGTTATGCCGTTGGCATGGTAGCAAGATATCAGTCTAACCCTGGACAGGCGCACTGGACTGTTGTAAAGCACATCCTCAAGTATTTGAAAAGAACTAGGAATTTCTGCCTAGTTTATCAAAGTGAGGATTTGTGCCCTGTGGGTTATACAGACTCGGATTTCCAAGGAGACCAGGATGAGAAGAAATTGACCTCAGGATATGTGTTTACCCTGGGAGGTGGAGCTGTATCTTGGAGGAGCTCAAAGCAGAAATGCATTGCTGACTCCACCATGGAGGCGGAATATGTCGCCGCCTCCGATGCCTCGAAAGAGGGGGTGTGGCTCCGGAACTACCATTTAGAGTTGGGCGTGATCCCGAGTTTGCCGAGGAGCATCACAATTTATTGTGATAACTCTGGTGCAGTGGCAAACTTAAAGGAACCGCGGTCTCACAGGGCAAGCAAACACATAGAGAGAAAGTACCATATCATACGAGAAATCGTATCGAGGGGCGATGTGCTGATTAAGAAGATTGACATTGCTGACAATCTTGTTGATCCATTTACAAAGAGCTTGCTGCAGAAAGTTTACGAAAGACATATTTGTGAGCTGGGTGTGAGGTGGATGCCGACCACTGATAGTGGTTAAAAAGACAGCAGATTAGATAGACGGACTGTATACTCTGTAATAGCTTAGTTATGCTTTGAGTATAAGTGCGAGATTGATGGGTTTTGTATACTGAAAGCATTTATTATAATGAGTATACAACGGTTTATTTCTCCTATCTGTTAACAATCGTACATGTATGAACAATGGTATCCTCTTGTCTCACCGATAGGGACGATCATACGGCGTGTTGTAGATCGCAGAAGACAGTATGATCACTTGACCTAGTGAGACATAAACCTGATCACAATCGAGACAGCGTATGAGGATACGTCTGTCCGGATGGCTGCGGCATTGTCGGAATATGTGGAAGCGGAGGGTTCGGCAGTGGGAAGAGATCTGAAGTGGCAAATTTGAGGGCCAACGGTGGTCCCTCAACAAGCATGGTCCTCTGAACCAAGTGACTGATATCCTATAAGCGTCGTCCATAAGCCTGCTGAAGATCATCAGTAGGGAAGCCCAAGAAGTGGGCAATGGGGGTGCTAAGACCACCCCACCAGATATCCCCCCGTTTGGCCTTGATTTGTCTGGCCAAGTTATCTATGAAGCATTCTGCTAGGCTTACATGATGTCCCACGCAGGACATGAAACTCCTTCTGTCTCGCCTTCCCACTCTCATGCCGACCAAAAATACTGGTCCCGAGCCACCTCAGAATATACCTGAAAACTGGATTATCCACGTGAGAAGCCTTCATGTTGCCCATGTCGAACCGGCCGGCTGTAACTGAGGCAAGAGAAGAGATATCCTGCCACATTTATGCAAAATTAAACTCTCTGTGCTCGTGGTAAATACCTCCAGGAGGGCAGCCAAAAATAGTATCCAGCTAAGAGCGTGTAGAGTGTGGTTCTTGTTCATCAGCCGAAAGGTGATGGAAGTAGGCTCGGACTGTCTTCCTTTGCTTGACCACACCTTAACTGTGGCCATGAACTCCCTCGTCAGAGTAGAGAAAGTTGGCCACTCATTGGTCAGCATAGAACCCCATTGACAGCGGCGGAATAAAGCAGTGATGTCATCCTCGAGTCCCAGCTTCCTCAAAGTCTCGTGGTCCAAAAAAAGAGTAGGCTTAACTGAGTATGTGAGCAACTCTTCATATTTTTCCTCATCTGCGTGGCTCCCTAACACCGGCTCATAATCAGCTGGAGGTGCTACAGGGTAAACAAGAATCCCCCATTTAGTTCACACAAGTTAGAACAAATTTCCACATCAAAATAAAGTGCCCATGTAAAATTGATAATAAAACCATGCAATTGATACTTAATTCAACCTAAATCCATCCCCCAAACTCAGAATTAACATATGTACAAAAAGCCCCAATTTTGCCATGGACATGGGAAAATACACTTCAACCATAAGAACCCTAATTGGACAAATTCAACAATCCCCCAAGCAAGAAACTGTGACAAAGTACTCATATCGACTAAACATGCAATCCATATCGAATTATTAACTCAAACAAGTACCTGAATCAGAAATTCAATCAAACTTAAAGATGGAGAATAAACATGGTTCAATTGGGATTTAGGCTTGAATAAACCATAAAATCTCAACAAGAATGGAAAGGATTGAAGTTAGAGATCATACCTGCCATTGGAGATGCAAATTTGGTTGAAGGAATCGAAAACAAGGGTTGGGGGAGTTGGGGAAGACTTCGTGCGTGTGTGCGAATGAGAAAGAATGAAGCAAAAAATATGTTTTAAACCCTTCAGACCCACGCACCAGTCACCTCTGTTTCGACCGAAATGAATCTCATTTCGGTAGACGTGGATTTTATTTATTTATTATTATTTATTTAAAATAAATTAGAAAATTACCTCGATACGCCCTACCTCGGCTGAAATGTTTGCGTTGACCGAGATAGGGTCTGTCTCGGTCGAAATGGGCTGCAGATGGCATCGACCGATTTAGCCGTCGCGTCGGCCGAGACAGAGCCTGTTCTCACGAGATTTTTGAAAGCTGTACTGAAATAAACTAAGGTAAAATGCACTCAAACTTGAAATTTTATGACAAAAACTATCTTGAACTTGATAAAACTTAAAAAACCTAAACTAACACACACGAAAGCTGTAAAATCATTGGGTTACCTCCCAACAAGTGTTTGTTTTAATGTCGCTAGCTCGACATTACCTCAAATCATGGCCTATCCAAGTAGCAAGTATCCATAACACAGATTTGTTGCGGACTGTAATATCTTTTCAGATTTGCTCCATTGACCTTGAATGTGGTACCATCCTGGCCTGCCAACTCAACGACACCATTTGGCATAGCACTCACGACAGTGTAGGGGCCTTTCCACCTTGACTGCAATTTCCCGGGCATAAAGCGAAGGCGAGTGTTGAACAACAACACCTTGTCATCGGAGTTGTACACCTGTGAGCGAATTCTGCGATCATGAAACCTCTTGGCCCTTGTCTTGTATATCACGTTGTTCTCATAGGCCTCGTCTCGGAAATCTTCCAACTCATTCAAGGAGCTCTTTCAATGCCCACCAAGCCTTGTGCTCCATCTCTACAGGCAAGTGACAAGATTTACCAAAAACAAGCTGGTAAGGAGTCATACTGATGGGAGTTTTGAAAGCAGTACGATAGGCCCACAGTGCATCGTCCAGATGAATTGCCCAATCCTTCCTCTTCTTGACAGTCTTTTCCAAAATTTGCTTGATCTCCCGGTTGGACAACTCAGTTAGTCCATTCCCTTGAGGATGGTACGGTGTGGTGACTCGATGTTTAACTTTATACCTAGCAAGAAGGGAAACAAGCAGTTTGTTAAGAAAGTGAGATCCCCCGTCGCTTACCAAGGCTCTCGGTGCTCCAAAGCGAGTCATCAGTTTCTGCAGGAAGTTGACTACAACTCTTGAATCATTGGTGGTGGTTGGAATGGCTTCCACCCATCTCAAAACATAGTCCACTGCAAGAAGAATGTAAGAGAAACCTCGGGAAGATGGGAAAGGACCCATAAAATCAATACCCCACACATCAAAAATTTCAACCTCTACCACTGGGGTTTGTGGCATCCCATCCTTCTTGGAAATGTTGTCGGTCCTCTGGCAACGGTCACAACCAGTAATCCAGCCACGGCAAGTCTCATGGATAGCAGGCCAATAGAATCCACTGGCGAGTATCTTGAATGCAGTGCGGTTAGCAGAATGATGACCACCTGCAGGAGAGGAGTGACAAGCCTCGTAGATCTGCCACCACTCAGACTGGGGGACACAGCGACGAATAAGGCCATCAGCACATCTGCGCCACAGGTAAGGGTCCTCCCAGTAGTAGAAACGGACTTCTCTCAAGAATTTCTTCCTAGCATAGGGGAAGTGTCTGGAGGTAGAGCACCGGTGGCGAGGTAGTTTGCATAGTCTGCGAACTACGGCATCTTGGACTCGAGGGTAGCTCTTAGATCTTCAATGTAGCACATCTGCTCATCAGGGAAAGTCTCCCGGATCCTCGACTCCTGCTCATCCGCCTCAGATGACGGCTCCAAATGCGATAAGTGATCAGCTATCACATTCTCGCTCCTCTTTCTGTCCTTGATCTCTGCATCGAACTCTTGAAGCAGCAGGATTCATCGAATCAACCTCGGCTTGGCATCTTGCTTAGAAAACATATGTCTAATGGCAGCATGGTCAGTATAAACAACAATTTTTGATCCAATCAGATAAGATCGAAATTTATCAAAAGCATAAACTACTGCCAACATCTTTCTCCGTGGTGGTGTAATTGCACTGTGCCGGATTCATACTCTTGCTAGCATAGTGTATCACATGGAACAGTTTCCCCTTCAATTGGCCTAGGAAAGCCCCCACTGCATAGTCACTGGCATCACACATCAGAACAAATGGCTCACTCCAATCCGGAGAGGTAAGAACCGGAGCAGTGACTAGGGCCTTCTTTAGCAGCTCAAAACCCTGCAATCAATCAGAATCAAAAACAAAAGACACATCTTTCTCCAACAAATTACATAAAGGTCTAGAAACTTTGGAAAAAACCTTGATGAATCTTCTATAAAACCCGGCATGACCGAGAAAACTCCTCACTCCTTTGACATTGGCCGGCGGTGGCATCTTCTCGATTGCAGTGACCTTGGCTGACACTCAGTGTCCTAAAACAATTCCTTCACGCACCATAAAGTGGCACTTCTCCCAATTCAAGCAGAGATTGGTCTCGGTGCACCTCTCCATTACGGTAGCTAGATTCTGCAGACAAGTGTCAAATGAACTACCAAAAACAGAGAAGTCATCCACAAATACCTCCATAATGTCCTCAATCAGATCGTGAAAGATGGCCATCATGCATCTCTGAAAAGTCGTCGGGGCGTTGCAAAGTCCGAATGGCATCCTCCGGTAAGCAAATACGCCATATGGGCATGTGAAGGTTGTTTTGTGCTGGTCTTCCGGTGCAACTGCTATCTGATTGTAACCTGAATATTCATCAAGAAAATAATAAAAAGGGTAACCGGCAAGTCTATCTAGCATCTGATCAATAAAAGGTAGTGGGAAATGATCCTTGCAAGTAGCGGCATTAAGAGCTCTGTAGTCAATGCAGAACCGCCATCCTGTGACTGGTCGGGTGGCAACCTCTTCTCCATCATCCTTCTTAACGATCTGCATTCCTCCTTTCTTGGCAACCACCTGAGTGGGGCTCACCCACTTGCTATCTGAAATAGGATAGATTATCCCGTGATCAAGAAGCTTCAGTACTTCTTTCTTGACTGCCTCCTGCATAATTGGGTTCAACCGTCTCTGTGCTTGCCTCTTCGGTTTTACTTCCTCTTCCAGTATAATCTTGTGCATGCAAACAGAGGGACTGATTCCTTTGATATCTCCAAGTGTCCAGCCGATTGTAGATTTGTGTTGCCTCATGACCCGGAGTAGCTTGTCCATCTCAACCTGTGTAAGAAAAGAAGATACAATCACAGGGTATGTGTCATTTGGACCAAGATAAGCATATTTGAGATGAGAAAGGAGTGGTTTGGGGTCTAAAACATGCGGATCGGAGTTAGACGGCCCTGCCCCAAACCTCCCCGGCAACGGCGCCGAAATTTGATCGCTAAAATTATGAACGACTTAGCAGAGCTAACAATATAGCGGAAAATAACAATTATCGATCCCACAGGGAATGAAATATCGAACCATCCTAAGTATTGAATTATAGTTTCTCATGAAATTGTTTAAGGCGATCAAATTTTGAAGGGTTTTAATTGAATTAC
>JAPKLW010008244.1:0-13684 GCA_026898455.1 Plectranthus barbatus | reverse complement strand
TTTAATTTATAATCTTAACTTGTTGGCCACAATTTAGGATTGATTAGTTGAGAATTAAAGACTCAAAAGGTAATAGTTTTAAATGAAAAGAGTTTTTCATAATACAATTTGATTTCTTGTCTGAAAAGAGTGAATAAGTTGTAGGAATAAATTCTAGGGTTAAGGAGTTAATTGGATTTTCTCGAGATTGAAATATTAGCGAGGATTAATTAATCTACTTTAGGAATTGTCTGAATTAGAGATTCTTAATAATTTTTTGATGTTCCACTATGATTAGGAATTAAAATTGGTAATTGTTCAATTCATCGTTTCATGTAAGGCATAATAAGTAGAAAACCCTAGGATCTGCTTTCCCATATTTGAATATCTAAAGCTTTTACACAATTTTAGTTTTAATTCTAAGTTTAAGTTCATTTAAATTTGGAATAACCAAAACTCTACTTTTTGTTTTTCCCTAACCAATGTTCCAAGAAACTGTGTTATAATACATAGGGTTTTTTGACACTTCACTCCTCTGGATTCGATAATTTTATTTGCCGCTATATTATAAGCATTAGCTAAATTGCTCGTTAAAATAATTAGTGATCAGAGATGTAGGTGCAAGTGGAGCTCTGAGAACAATAGGGGAAATCAACTCGACTCCGTATCTCTTAAAGCCATATTTTCTTATCTCTCCGACACCTTAGTGGAGGAAGTCATAGAGTTCAATACTGCAAAAGAAGTATGGAGCTACCTCGACACACTCTGTCACAAAACAAATCAGATGAAGCGAAATAAGTTGCAAGTGTGTGTCGACAAGCATGAGTCATTCCAGATGCAACTTGGAGAGACCATAAAGGCAATGGAAAAGAAATTCAATGCCATCATCAGCGAGCTTAAGGCACTGGAAAGGCCTTATACAAATGCAGATATCAATGCTAAGATCCTGTTCAAAATGCCTAAGGAAGATTGGTTCATCAAGACTACTGCCTTGAAAGAAAAAGATCTATTTAAAATTATGACCAAAGAACTGTTCACCAAACTACAAGCCTATGAAGGGGATATTCAAATGGTGAACAAAAACAAAGCCACAGAGCCGCCAGCTCACCAAGCCATCTAGTAGAAGATGCGGCCTACTTCGTAAAGAGGGATTCTAAGTGGAAACCAAAGATTCCTATCCACACTGACCGTCCAACTGGTCAGTCGAGCTTAGTTCAAGAGAAGCCAACAACATCTGATTCTCAATCTAAGGAGGAAAAGAGCTTAATTGTCGAGCTTAAAGAACAGATGAGGGGGCTTTCCAAACTCCTCGAGAAGGCTAAAGGAAAGAATGAAGCAATCGACACTGATGAGAAGAGGTTCATCAAGAGAACTCTCAGGGCATGCTTCCAATGTGGGTCATCCGAAAATCTCAAGTTCGATTGTCCTTCTGTGGACAAGATGGAAAGGGAAAGACTAAGAAAACTCTTCGAGCACCGTGCATCCAAGGCCATAGAACAAGCCATGTTGAACAGAATGGAGATACTGAACATTCCCGACCATGATGAGGATTACTCATCTAAAGAAGAAGCTAACGAGGAAGCACTTCTAGCATTCCTGGTCGCAATAGGAGAGGAAGCTGAGGATGATCTTGAAGCTGAACAAGTAATCACCTCACCTATTATCATTCAATAAGCATATATTTTTTATGAATCTGAGTTATACTGTTCTAATTCAGAGGAAATCATTTTGGACATTTTATCGCATGAATTTTAGAAATTTTATGAAACTAAAAATGTCTTACCTACTGAAAACACACTAAGATCTCAAGTCTCTGTTTTGAATGAGGAAATTGCAAAATTTAGGTCTAGTAGTGAGGAGTTAGAAAAGTTAAAGGTAGAACACTCAACACTGCTCATGAATTTTAAGAATCTAGAATCTGGGTGTAAATCTTTGAATATAACCATGCTTGAGAAAGATGAAAAACTCAATTTTTTTAAGAAATGCTCAAGAGAGCTTCATGAAGTCATGCAAAGCATGAGAGAGCTTTCAGATAAGTCGGGTTTAGGATATGAAAGCAATTTGAACAGTGAAAATCCTGCGTCTACTGGTACTAAGGAACATATTGTTTTTGTTAATGAAAACCTTAGTACACAATCTAAGTCAAGTTGTCTAGTGGTAGAAATCCAAGATCCAGATCATACTGGCAATGCTAAAAGTTGGTTAGTCAACAACCCCAAACTAACGGATCTAAATGAGAAAAATAAGTCCAAGACTAAAGGTAAGCTGGTCATACAGAAAGAACCTAAGCTGGCAAAATCTCATACTGACAGGAAGTTAGTACGATCTCGGAAGATGACAAAGCAGTACGTTCCCACTGCTAGGAAGTCAACTCACTTGACCAGTTCAGCCAAGCGAACAGTACAGTCTATGAGGAAGCCAAACACCCAGCCCGGTCAGTATACTATCTGGGGAACCAAATCTCAAGTACATCTTGAGAGGAGGAATACACCAAGTAGGGGGAACACCTACTTGAGGCCAGAGCCAAATGATGAATTTCATTTAAAGGCTATGAAGGCTAACCGAGGTGGTTCACACTTGTACAACAAATTGCCAAAAAGTATTCACATCTGGAGCACAGTTTCTGAGGTTCTCAACTGAATTGTAATACAAGAGAACATCACACAAAGCCACACCATCTGAATCCAGAAACATGCATTACCTTAGAAGAAAGGGAAAGGTTGTTGTTAATGACAACAATAATCTTACATCTGCTGTCAAGATCATGAAAGTGTGGGTCCCAAAAGGGATGATCACATGAGCTAATCTGTAGGACCCGCAGAGACTCGGGGACCTAAATGCTAAAATTCATGTGAATGCAAGAACAGGTACCAAAGGAGAAAAGTAAATGGATCCTCGACAACGGATGCTCAACTCAAATGACAGGAATTAGGGAATTCTTTTCAGAGCTCAACATGATACGAGGACCACCAGTACTGTTTGGTGACAACTCTAAAGGAAGAGTCATTGGAATAGGATGCACCGAGCAGAACGGGCTGAGAATCATAAATGTATCACTCATCACCAATTTGAAGCATAATTTACTCAGCATCAATCAACTCAACGAAAATGGATACACTGTCTCTTTTGAGGAATCTAAGTGTCAGATCAAGGATAAGGATAAAGGAGACATCAAGCTGACGGGAGTTTGCAAAGGTGGCCTCTATGTAGTAGACTGGTTGAGTGGGCGGACTGATTCATGATTTATTGCCACCAGTATCTCAGAGTCAAACTGGTTGTGGCACAAGAGACTAAGCCATCTGAATTTCAAAACAATCAACTACTTGGCTAAGCATGACTTGGTAAAAGGATTACCAAGTCGAGTGTTCAAGAAGGAAGGAGTATGTAAGGCCTGTCAACAAGGAAAGCAAACAAATGCATCCTTCAAGAACAAAGTTGTCAGCCCAAGCACTACCCGAGTGTTGAAGTTACTACATATGCACTTGTTTGATCCTGTAACTCCCCCAACTATTGGAGGAAAGAGGTTCTCACTAGTAGTTGTGGATGACTACTCGCGCTACACATAGATTAAGCTTCTCAAAACTAAAGATGAAGCGCAGATCATGCTGCCAGAATTAATCATGCGAGTACAGAATCAACGAGAAACCATTGTAAAGAGAATCAGATCAGACAATGGGACATAGTTTTGCAACGGACCTCTGATGGATTTCTGCTTGGAAGCCAGCATCGGGCATTAACGTTCTACTCTAAGAACTCCGCATCAGAATGGTCTAGCACAATAAAGAAATCAAATGCTAAAGGATGAAGTTCGAACCATGCTGGCCGAGATCAGCCTGGGTGAGAGATATTGGGGCGAAGCATTGATGACAACATGCTACACTCAAAATAGAAGTGTCATCAATAATAGATTGCTGATTAGCCCAAATGAAGTATATCACGGTCGTAAGCCTTCCTTAGCTCATCTTCGTGCTTTTGGTTCACCATGTTATATTCACAATAATGGTAAGTCAAAGTTGAATACTTTTTCTCCCAAGGCTGATGAAGGTGTGTTCCTTGGATATGGACACCCATCTCACAAGGAATATAGAGTATTCAACATGACTACCAAACTTGTGAAAATAACATGCAATGTTTTTTTTATGAAGACACTTTGGTGCGCAAGACCATGAGAAAGTTCGAAGAAGACATTCCTGAGATCAATTATGTCAAAATACAGTCGGGCACAAACACTTCAAATACTAAGCTGGCTGTTACGGCTAGATGTATGAAGGATGGATCTTCTCAACCAACACCCTCGATTGACCATCAAATAATCAAGAGGGTTGATGAAGCTAATGATCATGCTGAGACCTCGAATTCCATAACCCTAAGTGTTGGGAACTTATTCCTAAAATCTCCCTTAGGACCTATTTGTAAAAGGTTTTGTTGGATCAAACCTTAATAGTTGGTCGATCATTTGCTGAACTCTAAAGAGTCTAGCATACTCTGTAAAGTCCTGTATAGGTTTTATATTGAGTTGTGATAGACTAGTGTGCTAGAAGAATTCCTAGAAGTCATGGAGAAGATGATGTTTGCTAAAAGAAATTGAACAATCGAATGCTAAGATATTATCATCCGTCAACAGCCAACAAACTGAAGCGAGCGAGCAAAGGATAAAAGAGTCTTCAGCTGCTAAACTTGGACCCTAGCAGAGCAATATACAGGATGTTGAAGTCTCATTGCCGTTCTGACAAAAAGCTCACACAAAGGACAAGACTTTCCCGAAGTAGTTAGGAAAGTACGAGTCAAAGACAAAAGCGACTGTCACAGACCAAACACTCTCGGATCAAGGAGCCGTTGAGTCTAACGAATATGAAGATTCAAAGTTTGAATCTCCATCTATAAAAGACAAGTCCGAAAGAGGAGACAACTACTGCTTCTATCACTACCGACATTTGCAAACTACACAAGTGTGAGAATCCTTTGAAAAAGAGAACAAGTGAATAGTAGTCAGTTGAGAGCTCGTGATAAAAAGTGTATTCAAAGCTTTCAACAACCTAGAGTGTCCCTTCATTGAATATCTGACACTTATCCTTGAAGATTCTTGAACTTCTGTTAAGAATCTTCAATTATTGGGATAACTTCCTTCCTAGGAAGATCCAACAGTCACTCTTGAAAAAGATTGACTCCGACGGGCTTTAGCCGCACATTTTTTGAGTTCAGAGGCAAACTATAAAAGTCTCAATAGCGAAGGATAAGTTTTACGAAGGTGTGCCCTTGACTTGACCGGAGCTGTGATTGGAGAAGTGCAAAGTAACGGAGGATAGCTGTGCTGTGGCCAGTTCGAAAGTTCGCCGCCTACCGCAAGAGTTGGCGAATCCTTATACAGTTTTATACTTTTCTAGTGAAACACTTAGCATATTGGCTAAGGAGTGGACGTAGATCTATTTGGATCGAACCACTATAAAAATCCTGTGTTCATTTACTGTTTTATTATTTACTGTTCAAGTCGATTTGAAACTTAGCAACAGAGTTGCTAGCGTATATCTGACAACTAAATTAAATCATAACTTGGGATAAGAAACTTTTTGAAAACAACGATAAGTGCAAGTGACGTATATCTATTCCGCTGCATTTCGTGTTAAGTTTTAATCACGACGACTCTGATATTTGAGGACCAACAAGTGGTATCAGAGCAGGAGGTTGAAAAACCGACTGCATCTGAGTCGCTTTGAGACCTGATCTATCTTTTCCTTGCACTCTTATCCTTGTTTTATCTATTTAGCTCAGGAAATCATTCCAAAGGCATAAAGAATGTTGAATCATTCACTTGGACAATATGACAGAGAGAACTTTTCATCTTGGAAGAAGATGGCTCTCATACAGCTTCAGAGCATACATCCTGAGATGGCGGATGTACTGGTAAGGGGTCCTATTCAGATTATGAAAGCTAACACCTTTATAGGACTTGGACGTGCTGAAGATGCTGCTGAAGGAGAACCAAGACCACCGAGACCTGACATGGTTCCCAAACCGTTTGATGAATATACAAGTGTAGATAAAAAGAGAGCTCAACTAGAGCACGTGGCAAAGAAACTGATTCTTGATTCCCTTCCAAAGCTGATGAAAGAAAAAACGCTTGATTTTGAAACTGCTAAGGAAATGTGGAACTATGTGTACGAGTCTTCTCAGGAGACGGACCAAATGAAACGCAACAAACTACAAGTAGCTGTAGATAAATACGAATCCTTCTCTATGTGTGAAGGTGAAACCATACAAATTATGGAGGAACGCTTCAACACCATCATTGGGGAACTCAGGAATCTTGGATAGAAGTATGATAATGGAGAAATGAACAACAATGAACAACAAAATCATCTCTAAACTATATCCAAGGGATGACTGGTTCGCAAAAGTGACGAGTCTGAGTGAAAAAAACCTCAACAACATGACTACATCTGAGGTATTCGCTCAACTTAAAGCTCACGAATTTATCATACAGCAGTCGAAGAAAAATGAGACAGCTGTAGCACAAGCCGCATCACATTTCGTTAATAACTCTGAAGACTTAGCGTACTTCGCTAAGAAGGACTACAACAAATTCAAGACAAAGAAGTCCTTCTACAAACCAGAGAGCTCAGCTCCAGCATCACCTGCAAAGGAAGGTACTTCCAGTACAGGTACACAACCTATTGATCTAAAGATCAATGAGCTGGAAGAACAAATGAGAAAGATGCAGAGGATGCTGAGTGAAGCGAAAGCAGAAAAGGAGGCGAAAGAGATCCAATCATCATCTAACCGCTCAGTAGAGCGAAAAATTAGAACTTGCTTTGAATGTGGTTCTCCAGATCACTTGAAGCATGACTGCCCGAAGGTCAGCAAAGAAGAAAGAGAATGCCTGAAACAACAATTTGAAAGACGCGCTGCCAAAGCTGTAACCAAGGCGTTGCTGACCATAACGGAGATTGCTGATGAAGAGGAGATTTATTGCTCTTCAGAAGAAAAGAATAGAGAAGAAGCATTGTTCGTGTTGATGGAAAACATCGTTGAAGACCAGTTTACTGAAGCGGACAACGATGCTGAGCAAACCAATGAATCAGCTCTCGCTGCTGAGGAAACTGAGGAACAAGACTCGAGAGCTACGGGAACGAGCATATCTAACGAGTGGGTCCTGGACAGCGGTTGCTCCGCCCATATGACCGGGAATGAAGAATTATTCTCAGACATGAGAAGACTATTTAACGGTCTCAAGGTCACGTTCGGAGACAACAGTGAAGGAGAAGTCATTGGAAGAGGGTGCATTGAACGGAACGGATTAAGAATCATCAATGTGGCACTCGTATCCAACTTAAAACATAATCTACTCAGCATAAGCCAACTATGTGAAAATGGGTATATCGTATCTTTTATGAATACTGGTTGTGCTATAGCTGATGCTATTTCAGGAGAAGTAAAACTAAGAGGCATCCGCAATGGTGGCTTATATATTGTTGATTGGCAAAGCAGTCAACAACACTCCTGCTTTCTAGCTCTAAATAAAGAGGAAACAACATGGCTATGGCATAAGAGGTTTAATCATTTAAATTTGAAAAGTATTAATTACCTTGCCAAATATAAGCTTGTTGTAGGTCTACCCAATGAGACTTACCGCAAGGAAGGAATATGCAAATCATGCCAACAAGGGAAGCAGACCAAATCAACCTTTAAGACAAATCCTGAAAAAGAAACATCACAGAGGATTCTGGAGCTACTTCATATGGATATCTTCGGTCCAGTCACTCCACCCACTGTAAGTAAACGCCTATATACACTAGTGGTGGTTGATGATTTCTCCAGGTACACATGGGTACGTCTTCTAAAAACCAAGGATGAGGTGAAACTTGTCCTACCGGAGCTGATTCTCAAGGAGCAAAACAGTAAAGAAATTACTGTAAAGAGAATTCGCTCGGACAATGGAACAGAGTTCTGTAATGGAGTGCTGATGGATTTCTGTGCTGAAGCTGGAATATCACACGAAAAATCCATGGCTAGGACTCCTCAGCAGAATGGTCTTGTAGAGAGGAGGAATCGAACATTGAAGGAAGCAGTTCGCTCGATGCTAGCAAATTCCAAACTTCCGGCCAAGTATTGGGGGGAAGCAGTTATGACGGCTTGTTATACACAGAATAGGCGTGCTATCACGAGTAGATTCAACAAGACTCCCTACGAAGTGTACAACGGCCGTAAGCCCTCTATAACTCATCTCCGTGCATTCAGTTCTACATGTTATATTCACAATAATGGAAAGTCCAAACTCAATACTTTCTCACCTAAGTCAGATGAGGGTGTACTTCTTGGTTATGGACACCCCACTCACAAAGGTTATAGGGTATTGAACAAGACTACCGGTATTGTGGAAATAACATGCAATGTTATTTTTGATGAGTCTACTTTAGTGCGCAGAGAAAATAAAAGAAAAGAGGATAGCAATCATGAGACTAATGATGTCAATGATCAAACATTCTTAAATTCTTTCGAGAATATGTGTATTGATCCGACTAAGTCTATGAATGACTGCAATCCAAACCAGACGCACACAGCAGGGGACCAAACTGCTGACCTGGCCAGTGATGCTAATGATCATGCTGAGGCCACACCTACTAACACCTTAATTGAAACAGCCATTCTAGAGGTGCTTGATGATGAAGAAGAGGAGATTACTAAGGACATTCCTTTTGGGGAAGGCACAGCCTTTCATGAAGATCTTGGCAGAGGCGCTGCTGAGATTCCAGTTGCTGGAAGAGTTGCTGAAGAGACTCCCGTACCAGGAAATTCTGCAGTAGTTATCCCGATTGAAGCCAATCCAGTTGTTGAGCACCAAGGGGGTGCTATGGAGAACAATGTACAAGATGATGGACTCGCAGGGGAAAGAAATATGGTCAGACCAATCAGACCAACATGGCTGCGTGACCATCCTCTTGACAATATCATAGAAGAAGTCAATGATCCAATATTGACGAGACAAGGCAATGCTATGCTGGCGTGTTATATCTCCAGCGAAGAACCCAAAAAGGTCGAAGAAGCCCTGATGGATCCGGATTGGGTGAACGCAATGCATGAAGAACTTGCAGAATTCACACGGAACAATGTGTGGGAGCTGGTAGACAGACCTGAACATCAAAGTGTTATTGGCACAAAATGGGTGTTCAAAAACAAGAAAGACGAGTCTGGCGCGGTTGTCAGAAATAAGGAGAGACTCCTAGCTAAAGGCTATAGACAATGCGAATGGATAGATTATGAAGAAACATTTGCTCCTGTAGCCAGACTAGAGGCCATTCGTTCATTCCTTGCGTACGCTGCCTACCATGAATTCGATGTTATGGAAATGGATGTAAAAAGTGTCTTTTTAAATGGTGAACTAAAGGAGGAAGTCTATGTCGAACAACCACCAGGGTTCGAGCATGGCAATCAAGTATACAGACTTAAAAAGGCTCTCTACGGTTTGAAACAAGCACCGAGGGCATGGTATGGAACTCTATCCTAATTCTTGTTGAAAAATGGTTTTCAGAAAGTGAGGATTGATCAAACTCTCTTTCGCATTGAAGATGAAGGAGATATTTTGTTGGTGCAAATATATGTTGATGACATTATTTTTGGATCTGAAATCAAGGACTATGTGACAAGTTTTCAGAGCTCATGACCAGCAACTTCCAGATGAGCATGATGGGAAAGATGTCATACTTTCTCGGGTTGTAAGTTCAATAATCCAGAGAAGGGATTTTCATTCATCAGAAGAAGTATACTCGCGATTTGACAGCGAAATATTGCCCAGAAAAGACGAAAAGTCTGCGAATTCCAATAAGTATGACATGTATAGCCGCACTTGAGAAAGAAGAAGGCGATGTGAATCTTACTCTTTACAGAGAAATTATAGGCTCTCTTCTATATCTCACTGCCAGAAGACCAGACATATCTTATGCCGTCGGATTGTGTGCTAGATATCAAGCAAATCCTAAGAAGGCACATCTAGACACTGCTAAGCGGATTGTGCGCTACCTGAAGTGCACAGAAGGTCTGGGAATTTGGTATCCTAGAGAAGATAGTCTTGCTTTGAGTGGATATTCGGATTCTGATTTTGGAGGATGCAAGATCGATAGGAAAAGCACGAGTGGCACGTGTCAATTTATGGGACACAAGCTCATTAGCTGGTTCAGCAAAAAGCAGCACTCTGTTGCTACCTCCACCAATGAAGCAGAGTATGTGGCTGCTGCTAGCTGCTGTTCTCAAATTCTCTGGATAAGGCAATAATTGCAAGATTACGGGATCTCTCCCGAATGTGTGCCTATCTACTGCGACAACAATAGTGCCATGTGCAACACAAAGAATCCTGTCCACCACTCTCGGACCAAGCATATCGATATCCGACATCACTTCATACGAGATCATCAGGAGAAGAAAGATATCGATGTTCGCTATATATGCACCAAAGATCAGATAGCAGATATATTCACAAAACCTCTTCCAGAAATCAGATTTAAAGAACTATGCTTAAAGCTAGGATTGATGGAATTAGAGGAAGACGTGGATGAATGAGTCCTAGCTCCCATTCTTTCTATCTGGATTTCTTGAAATTTGTTTGATGATTAATTAAATTCTGGATGCTATTTTTCGATTTGCTGAAGATGTCATGAAATTACTAAAATACGAGATGCTGAGCCTCGAACACTAGAAGTAAATCGGGATGCTGAAACGTGTCATGATTCAGTGAAAAACTTCAGCACACCAGCTTAGCAGACAGAGGTTTGCTATTCGATTAATTCTTACTCAGCAAAAAGGTCTACGCGAAGATACTCAACAAATAAGAACAAAATTAGCATATTCGTCAATTCATTCAAAAGAAGAACAACATAATTCAAGAGCTTCACAACATTACAAAAGGGAAAATCAGATACAACCAACCCTTACATCTGCTACAAAAGTCTAACAATATTTTTTCAGTCAACAAAAGGAGGGGAGTCCAGAACATCCATCACCACGAGTTCGGAAAGTGAGACTTCAAGGGATAGAAGTCAAAACCCATCACAGGGATGCCTTCAGAGACAATGTCAGGGAACTTCTGCTCAAGTAACCAACTCAACTGCATGGCAGTTGGCAGAGGAAACTGAGGAAAGTGGTCAATACAGTCCTTCACCCCATCAAAGAAGAACCCCGCCTAGTCGACGTTCTTCATCTCTGCATCAATGGCCATCATGGCCCTCCAGATCCTAGGGTTGAACACATAGTTATCAGCAGCAACTCCAAACATCACGTTACTGACGAGATTAAAGATAACTCTATACTCCTCCTTCAGCTCCAGACATGATGGAGTTGGCAAAAAGTAATAGATATCCGACTGCCTCCACTTGTCCCAGAAGCCGAACTCAGGAGCAGTCATATGACGATTGACGTCCATAATGCGAACTGGACCCCTGGGAGACCAAACTTCTGAGAAAAGAGGGTTGGAGTCCAGCAAACCAACTGGTTCTCAAAGGAGCCCCAGATAGCATCGTCAGTGGTTTTGTATGAAAAGATGAAACTCTGAAGAGCTCGTTTCTGATAACGTGCACGAATAGTCATCAGAAACTGGTCTAGACGACTCTCACAAAGAGCCCCCATAACATAGTTTTCTATGTGATAGTTATCATCGTACTCATAGAATAATCCTGATTCGTGGAGAATCTGGTTGCGAGTGACGGTTAAGTCACTGGGACCGATGGTAATTTGATGCATCATGGTGGAACAAGGAAAGAAGAAAATGCTATGCAAAATGGTTTGAAGGAGATGGTGTTCAAGAAAACAAGTGGGATGTTACTTATACCAAGATCGTGGTTCTCTCCACAAAGGGAACATTCTCCCAAAAGTGTCTTGTCAACTCAATTCAGAGGGCGGAAGTCGAGGAGTCTCGACAAAGGGGGAAACACCACCTGTCCAAATAAATCTATTTCTAGCAAGTTGACCTACCTGAGTGATATGGCGATCTCTTCCACGAATGCTTGAAAAGACACCAAAGGACATCCCAAATCCACTGATTAAGACAGAAATCAGTTGTCTTAAATAAAAGCACTTGATGACTTTTTATGGAAAATTGTAGCTTACCTCAGAAACATGAGGATTGCTAAAGCATAAGATCCTTCAGAGACTCAACACTATTGCAAGAAAGGTTGCTGGGTGTGCTTGCTAAGTCAAGGTGTCTGCTAAATCAGAACGGGAAACAAGGTTTGAGTTACGCTCAGTTTGCTAGGACATTGAAGCAGGAGCCTATGCTACTCCAACCAAGCGTATCCAAGACAGAGCATTAAATGCGCGACAGTGGCGGCATCAAATTCGTAACCGCCATGTCGAAAGTGCTCAAGTACTCTCTCACACTCAACCAGTCCTCATGAATGAGATGTTACTCTTATTCTCTATGGATTTCTTAGATTTCATGAAGGCATCGTTAAGTAATCTGGAGGTTGAATACATATATTACAGAATGTTCATCTTCAAAAACTGCTAATACGAAGAATGTTAAGCAGACAACGGTTGCTGATCTTTCAGCAAACGACATATTGGAAGACAAAAATGTATAGTTGTGCATAGTTCATACATCCTTTCATTTCATTCACTGAAAGATGTCATTACAAAGGAGGATGAGAAAATAGAAAAACAACAATTCTTGGTATTCTAGGGAGAACGAGGCTTAAACGGGAAGAAGTTTGTATCCAGGAGGTTCGATCGTCCTTCTGCTATCCGAGGAAAGCTCTGCTCCAACAGCCAACTGAGCTGCATTCCATTCAGCAGGGGCACAGAAGGGTAATATTGGACACAATCTCGAACGTTGTCGAAGATATATTTCGCCCAATCGACCTCGACCTCATCATCAATAGCCATCATGGTCTACCATGTTTCCTTTGTGAAGGAAGTGTCATCGAGGCCTTCTCCCATCAACATGTTGTGAGCAACACGGAAAAACACCCAGTAAGGAGTTCGTAGATCGTATGCTGAAACAGAAAGGGAAAACTCTGACAAAGGCGATCGTCTCCATTTCCGCCATGATGACCAGTCTGGGGCTATTTCCGTCACACGATAGTTGAACACTGACCCAGGACCTCTGGGGAGGCCGAATCGATGAGAAAAGAAGTCTAGCGACCAACAGACTAGTTTGCCGTCGAAAGAACCATAGATAACATCTCCCTCCACCGAGCAGTCCTTGATAAACTCTCGGAGAATATCACCTTGGAAACACCTCGGGGTGGCCGTGACAAATTGAGTCAATCCACTTCGACTCAGTTTTAACATAACAGTCTCTGCCACAATATGATCATTATCATATAGGGAATACAATCCAGACTCATGAAGAATCTGGTTACGGCACAATTCCAAAGATTGACCTGGCGAATCCATTCTTTTGAAGATTTTTTAGAGAAGCAAAAAAAAGGGGAGTTCAGATAAGGGCACTTGTGGTGATAAGGGTCATCACAAGAAGTCTATTTATAAAGGGAAAAGTCATAACTCATCACTTATGACAAGTTAAAGCCGTAATGAGAAGCAACGATGGTTCATATTTCTGGATATGAGACGACGAGTACAGGAGAATCATCTTGAGAATCGATTCGATTCAGTCAAAGATAGCTAATGGTCATCTACTATATGTTGACTACACATACGGTTGTGACGAATTAACAGATGCCACGTCAGAAAAGTCAAGTGTTTCTTGGAGAAAGTAACC
>JAPKLW010008242.1:0-13688 GCA_026898455.1 Plectranthus barbatus | reverse complement strand
TTTTACAATTGATCTAAAGAGGGATTACAATATAAATCAAGGGATAATTCCTAATAATTTCCCAACAATTTCCCCCTTTTTGGTGCCATCAAAGCTTACTATCACTTGCTTAATCTAAGATGGTAAAATTTCTGAGTTTACAAGTAATTCTAACAAACTAACTCAGACTTTAACCACTTGATCCTAGCAGGGATTGGTTTTAAATAAATTCCCCCTCAACAAATGCTGGGAAATATTTCTCGATTAAAACATAAGTAAAAATGCTGCAGCATAGCAATATGCTAGAATATAGCATCCAATCAATTAGCAAGCATTTACTTAACCAATCAAAAGACAAGTAATCTCAGCTTCCACATGCAATTGTCGTTGTATACACAGAAAGTGTATATCAACTAAGTCACAAGAAAAATTCAGAAGTGGACAGTGAGAGATTGTCTAAATCTAATCCAGTTTCATATATATGATTTGATCATTACAAGTAAAATGAAACCAGAAAAGACAAAAACAATGTTTTACGAAAGACTTGCTAAAATTTGAAATTTAAGCTTAAGAGTCGGGGGCAGGCTTCATCTAGTCATACTCATTAAATTTATTCACCGCCATCTTCATGAACTTCTCAAGATAGGCTTTGCTAACTTCTCGTGCACCTGTCTCCTGCTCTAACTTCTTGGCAAGTTTCTGGTTGTCCATTTCGAGCTTCTTCATTTTCAATTCTAGGTCTTTCTGCTTGACCTCCTCAATAGCAATTCTACGCTCTTCCTCAGCAGCAGCAAGTTCCTCTTCTTCTTTCTTCATTTGCTCTAATTCAGCAAGTCTCTGCTCTTCCCCCTCTTTGAGAGCAACAAAAAAGGTGGTAGAGAAAGAGTCCACAGACTGCACAAGATCCTGCTGGGATTCAGCGACTTCATCTTTCATCACATTCATATTGGTCTTCACTTCAGAAACATTTGCTTTGACCTCAACAACTTCGGCTCGGACCTCAGAGATTTCGCTCCTGACCTCCTCAATTTCCCTCCTTATTTCCGCCGCTTCCAGCACCATTCACTCATTGATAGTTTATAGAACATTTTGCACAACAAATTGAACAGCAGAGTTCAAGTAAGAGGGAAAGTCGTGAGAACTTATGGGAGTAGCAGACATGAAGAGGTTGTGGCTACCACAAGTTCTTGACTTCCAGCATAGACAGCTCCTTCCATCTCAGCATCCTCGTTGCCATAGGCGGCTAAGTATATAGTTCCCTCATCAACTAATCGATGTGCTGCCCCCATGGCTTGGGCAATCTCTCCTTGAACAACTGAATATTGAGTTTCCTTGGCAATTAAGAATATTGCTGCGCTCTTGGCTTGAGCAATTTCAGCTTGGGCAGCAGAGTAGCGAGCATCCTCATCCATTATTCGTTGTGTTGCCTCCATGATTTGAACAGTCTCAGTAGCCTTAGCCTCCTCTGCTTGAGCAGCGTTTGCTACGTCAAAGATGTCAAGTTCTGAAAATAGGACAAGCCTTTTATCTTGAGCGCTTAGCTCTGCGACCTCACGTTCAGTAGCTATAACAGCCATACTGGCTAGCAGCCGCTCCTTCTTTACAGCTTCATACTCTGCTTGGCGTCTATGATATTCAGCAGCTGCTCGTGCTTGACGCTTTGATAACTCAATCTTGGTTTCAGAGTAGCCATCTGGAGCAAATGAAGATTTCGGCAAGAATTTGGAATTAGAGAACAACCTATGAGCTCGAATTGCTTGCAGCCTTGCAATCACTTGCTTGTCAGAGTACTGCTTGACCCAGCAACTTGATCTATCTAGTTGTTGGCCCACTGCTCCTCTTTCCTCAAGAAATTCAAGCCTTTAGTGGTGATGACTAGCATCCTCTCTTCAAAGCCCAACTGATACATCATGTAATCAAACTTCTTCCACCTCCGGAACTCATCAGCCAACAACTTCCCTTCGGGGTGATCTCATCAAGCTCAGCATAGAAAACATTGGCTATGTCTCTTTCAACTTCAACCAAAACAAATTGTTCTATCTCCGAAAACATAGGAAAGAGATCCGAATTTACCTCCTCTTCAGGACATACCGGGGCACACCATTGAGATTTGAATCGGCGCCCAGGTAATCCATTGTAGTGAACGCGAAGTGTCTCATTCATCTCTGTCGGAATCTTCCTTAAGAATCGAGCATTGTAGACATCCCCAGACTCGCCATCAGAATCTGAATCAGAATAAAAAGAGGCTAAGAAGCCTGGATCTTGTTCAGCATAGGCTCTGTCCTCAGCATCTGCGCCTTCTAGTCTTCCGAAAGTGCTAGCCACTGGTTTAACACCTGGACCCTAAGCAACGCAACTCGTCTGCTCTGCGTGCGGTCCCTCAGCAATGCTAGCCACTGGCTCATCATGCTGACCCGAGCCGCATGTGCCGACATCCTTAGCACTTCGAGGCACAACCTCAGTAGAATGATCGCTGCTGCTTTCTCCTTGCGCATCAGCATCCTCTCTTATAACAAGTCCGTTTTGACCTTGAGGATGGCCTGGAGTATCAAAAACTCCAGCGTTCATCAATGTATCAAAATCTTGATCGGTCAATATTCCTGCTCAATAACTATCTTATCAGCAACGATGGGGGTGGTTATGGGAACCTGAGCAACTTCTTTTCCCTTCCTCTTCTTCTTCTGGGCAGCCTCCTGAGCCTCCTGTGCTGCTTTTGCCAAAAGCTCAGCAGCTTTCTTGGTAGCACACTCATCGACATCCTTCTTTATCTGCTCGAAATTGCGGTCCCTTGCATTAAAAATGATTTGCTCTATCGTTTTCTTGAACCTCTTCTTTTCCTTGAACTGCCTATCAATCTTCTCTTCTTGTTCTTTTCTCTGATTGCGGCCAATCTTTCAGATAAAGGTTTGGAAGAGAGAGGAGTTGTGTTCCCTTGCTTCTCAGCAACGGGAGTCATCTCAGCAACCTTTTTCGCAGTGGCCTCCTTCTCCATGACCTTAATAAGCCTTCTGTGAGTCCTCCTCGGCTTCTCGGGAGAGGTAACTTCGGGCCTCTTCCTCTTTGGAATGGGAACATCAAGCTGACCTAAAACTGGTGCTGACAGCTTGGCCTGCTTCTTGGCCATGATCTCCTCTATTTGCTCCACAGGCAGATCTCCCCATTTCTTGATGTCTTCAAGATCCTGAAAACATTGCTCAGTCGCCGCAGCCATTTTCAAAGCGGCAATCTCTTCAGCAGTAAGAGGAACTGCTGACTCCTGCAGTTGAACTGCTTTCCCTGCCAGATGGACATCTTCTGGTGATATAGGAATGTTGGGATCAACATTTGATTTCCCTTTCAACACGATCGGTCGGGACATGTCTGCTGGGGTTGGCTCCTTCTTCCTTTGGGGAATAAAACCGATACGGAGCAGAGTCTCACCCCTATCAGTCCAAAATTGACGTTGGACATGAAAACTCCATCTTGTTTCAGCTTCAGATTCTTCCTGGCATGATCCAACCACCGTTCAAAGAAGAATTGCGCCCAATTTCCTTCGATCCCGTCCACCAGTGCCATCATTACGACATACTTTGCCGACAATTCAGAGTACGATCCAACATCGCACTGAAACATCTTAATAACCAAGTCAGCGAGGAGCTTGAAGTCCTCCCTGAACTAATTTATTGGGGTGGCAACCTTCCACCGATTCCGATCTCTACCATAAGCACCACCGTGCCTTCATCTCCTCGGTATTTACAACTTTGTAAGTAGAGATGCATTCGCCTGAGTTGCAAAGGCCGAACGTCTGTGCAAAGACCTCACCAGTCACTATAATAAGAGTCCTGAACACAAAGGTCGTAAATGACTTGTGATCGTCAGTAATAACTGCTCTGGCATAAAACTCCGCAACCATATGAGGGTGAAACCTCTTAGGTTCAGCAGAAAAATACTTAACTACCTCCTCTTTAGCCAACGTATCCAATACCCAATCCGGAAATTGTATGGCAGCAAGCGGTGTAAACAAGATCCGATCCTTCATTATCTGGGCTGCTCGCTTCTGGGCATTATAGAGCCCTGATTGTTCCTTCTTTCGTGCAAGAGTGACGAGGCGAGCATAATGAATGGAGTCATCAATATCTTCTTTCTTTACTATCAAAGTAAACCCTGGTGCATGCCTTTCATGTAGGGTCGCGCCACAAATAGGCTTATGGTAGAATTTGGGGGGTTCTCAGCAGGAGTAGAGGATTCGGGGTTAGACATCTTGAATGAATTTGGAAGAATGTAGAGTATCGGAAGTTTGGAGAGTGTTTGGAAATTTTCTGAAGGCTTGAGAACTAAGGATTCAAATATTCAAAGTAGAAGGTTTGAAAAAGTGATGAAGTATGGTTTATATACCTTCTGTGAGCTGGATCTGGCAGTTGTTGGAGCAACGCTTCAGATTCAATTGATGGCTCAGTATTAGCGAGACTTTTTGTTTGGTAACCCACGCCCCAAAATGCTCGAGTGCTTTTATAGTGTCGCCTCCTGGTTCATCGCAGCCAGTTGCACGCATTGAATGCACCGTGTCAGATACACTTAGTGGATTTGAATTTTAAAAATTCGCTCTTTGACTTTCTGAGTACGTCTGAGATTGCTGAGAGCTTGGACTCAGCAATCTGCTAGCCTTGGGAAACTCAACACTCATATGCACTGCTGAAAGCTTAGACTCAACATTTAAAGTCTAGCATCCACATATTCTAACAGTCCCATATTATCTGCTGAGGGTTTGGACTTAGCAAACGTTGCTTAGCGATCGCCTGACCCACTTGTTGATTATTTGCTGAATATTACTTAAGATCTGCTGAGAGCTTGGACTCAGCAACCTTCTGCTAAATGCTCAGCTATCATAGCTCAGCATCCAAAATTTAGCAAAATGAAAACGTAAGCTTGAATACGTTTTCCATCTTCGTCTTGAGAAATCCAATAACCAGAAAGAATCAGAACGAAAACTCATTCATCCACAACTTCTTCTAGCTCCATGAGGCCTAACTTTAGAGATAACTCTTTGAATCGGGCCTCAGCAAGGGGCTTTGTGAAGATATCTGCTAGCTGATCTTCAGTGCATATGTATTGAACATCAATATCCTTCTTCTCCTGATGGTCTTTAATAAAGTGGTGTCGGATATCAATATGCTTCGTCCTTGAATAGTGAATGGGGTTTTTCGTTATGCACATAACACGATTGTTGTCACAGTAGATCGGCACACATTAAGGAGGAATGTCATAATCTTGCAATTGCTGCCTAATCCACATGACTTGAGCACAACAACTAGCGGCTGCTGATAAGCTCATAAATATACTCACTTATCTATATTTTTCTCCATTGTTTCAAGTGATTTATGTTATTTTTTTACTTATTTTTGTGCATGAGTCTACTTTAGAGGGTGTTATGCCTTTGATGGGTGATTTTTGTAGGTTTTAGGCCAAATTCATTGGAAATCCGTACCGAAAGCAGATGATGTTCAAAGGAACAGTCACAACTTCTTCCACAGATGGAATCTGAGCTAATGGAGCATGTTATTTGAAAGATCTTCGAGTTAGCTTTTAAACGCAACTAGAATCGGGTCAATCGAAGTTTGGGAGAGGAAGTTATGGCCAAAACTGTGAGACTGCGCAGACAGATGTTTCGGTGTCGATCGAAACAGAGGTCAAAATTTCAGAAACGTCACAAATTCAGCCCAGATTTCAATCTTGAAGGTTGTGTCAATCGACAGCCTGCCTGTCGATTGACACAGATGTCCGAGAAGGCTATTTTTGGCCTGTTTTGGCAGTTTTTGCTATTTTAACCCAATACTCAAATTAGGTCTTTTTCCCCCTCTATAAATATGAACTCTTAGGCACGAAAATTATCTTGTTTTTGTGCATTATTACACTTAGAATAATTGAGCTTCGGAGTTTTTTTTCAAGACATTGAAGGTTCCTATTTCTTTAATGATTCAAGTAAGCTTATTTATTTTTATTGCAATGTGTATTTCAATTATGTTAGGCTAGAACCCTTAACATGTTTTAGGGTTTTCTCCATCCTCTTTAGCATGTGTTAATTCAATTAAATCTAAACCCTAATTAATTGGTTCAAATTCTATGGTTTTGATTTTTAAAATCTATTTTCAATTGAAGGATCGAGAGATGAAAATTGGATTAGGTTTATAGTTATTAATTTGAGACCGAGAGGAGATAATTAATAATAGGAAAATAGAATTTTGATACAACTGTTTTCTGTCTAAAAAAAAAGAATTAGTTGTAGGGTTTTCAAATCTGTATCTTTATTGAGATTGACTAGTTTGTGTTCTTGAGACCGAGAGGTAAAATTCACTTTCTAGTAATCTAGGTTTTAATTGCCCAACAAAGGAATTCATTCTAAATTATCAGATTTTCCACCTTAATAATTATTTTGGGTTTGGATTGATTGTTTATGCATGTTGAATTAGATTGGTTGATTTCCCTAGAATCTGTGCTTTTTATTATTTGATTTTATTCCCAAGTTATTTTTCTATTTTGAAAACAAAAACCCTATTCAAATTTGGATTTACTCAAACAAAGAATAGATAAATTATGCCAGTACATGAGATAATTTCGTCGCACTATCCCTGTGGGTTCGACATTCCTTTGGCTCTATAAATTTATTTGCTCGCTGCTGTATTTTACAGTCGATCAGCTGCTACATATTCTGCTTCGGTTGTAGATGTAGCCACTGAGTGCTGCTTCTTGCTAAATCAACTAATTAGCTTATGACCAAGGAATTGGCATGTCCTGCTGGTGCTCTTCTGGTCATTCTTGCATCCTCCAAAATCCGAATCGGAATAACCACTGAGTGCTAGCCCATTGCACATTGGATATCAAATTCCTAGTCCTTCTGTGCACTTGAGGTATCGGATAATCCTCTTAGCAACATCCAAATGTGACTTCTTCGGATTTGCTTGATATCTCGTGCATAGACCGACATAATAAGAAATATCAGGTCTACTAGCTGTTAAGTAAAGCAAAGATCCAATGATACCTCTATATAATGTAGGATTCATAGGTTCTCCTCCTTCATCGAGGCTTATCTGGCAGCTTGTGCTTATTGGAATCCTTAAGCTTTTCTTCTTTTCAGGACAATACTTAGCAATCAGATCGCGAGTGTACTTCTGCTGGTGAATGAAGATTCCATCACTCGATTTTGGTTGGTGGCCTCAGCATGATCGTTAGCATCATCGGCCCGATCAACAGTTTGGTCACCTGCTGAATGCGCTTGGGTTGGATTACAATCACTCATAGACTTAGTCTGGTCAATCTTCATATTTTCGAAAGAATTCAAGAACGATTGACCATGGACATCATTATCCTTCTGACTGCTATCCACTTTCTCACTTAAAACTCTGCGCACTGGTCACTGTAAAATCTACAGATTAATTATAGCAACAGTGGCAAATAAATTTGTAAACCTTTAGGTTATCGAATCCAGGGGAATTGTGTGGGGAAACTATCCTATATACTAGCTATGATCCTAAGATTCATTGTTTGAGGAATTCAAAATCAGGGTTTTGACTTAGAAAATAAAGATGACAATAAGGAAAATTAAAGATGTTTTGAAAGCAAATTTAAGAGAACACATATTCTAGGGAAGAATTCTTATTATGGATGACATGTAGGCCCAATTAATTTAACAGGTGGAATACTGCAATAATGCTATATTTCCTTGTTTGGAAATATAACCTAGATTACTAATTAGTGACTATTTCCGCTCGGTCTCAAAGTACACCAAATTAGTCAATCTGATAAGCAAATCAGTTCAATTCCTACAGTCTAGTACATCTTTTTGGATAGTGTAGATAGTATCATGCATTCCTAATCCCACTATCAATATTCACCTCTCGGTCCTTCTATCAATAGCTAGACATCTAAATTAATAGTCACCTCTCGGTCCTTGAATTAATCTAGAATTATAGTATAAACACATGAATCATGAACCTAATTGATTAATCCTAACATGCATCCATAATAATTTCAACCCCTAGAACCCGCTAGGGTTTCTAGCCACTCATCGCAGATAGAAATCCAAAAGAAAACATATTGTATTGCATAAACATAAAGAACTTACAAGAAAATAAAAGGGTTTCGTGTTCCCTAAGTCTCCAAACTCTAAAAATTGAATTGTGGAATGAAAATATGAAAGGAATGCTGAAAAAGTCGAATTTTCTAAGTATTTATAGGGGTGGATGTGTATCCTATCAAATCTAGGGCTAAATATATGAATAAATCCGATTTTCATCAAATTTCCTGCATCAGCAGACCCGCGTCGATCGTTGCTGATTAGCGTCGATCGACATGGTCTTTCGCCCCTTCAGCGCGGTCTCACGATTTTGGCCATAACTTCCTCTCCCGAACTTCGATTGACCAGATTCCAGTTGTGTTGGTGAGCTAACTCAAAGGATCATCCATTGCCATGTGCCAATAGCCCGAATTCCCCTTGTGGAAGAATTCTTCACTGCTACTCTTATACGTTACTGCTTTCGAAACGGTTTTCAAGTGAATTTAGGCCTAAAACCAGCAAAAACACCAATACGCGCGTAATACCACTTAATATATACTCATGCACAGAATATATATATATAAACTCAATAAAACTACATAAAATAGTAGAAAATAATATAGATAAGCGAGTAAAATAATGAGCTTATCAAACCCCCCAAACTTGAACGTTTGATTGTCCTCAATCAATAGGCAAGAAAGAAATCAAAAGATCATGAGATTAAAGTGCAATGCTTCACAAGATCCATCACAATCAAGAATCAAAAATCCACTACACACAAGCAATATGAAAGAGACAGAAAATTCATCAACCGTGGAAGAACTCACGGGAAGTGTATCGCTCAACTCTCAAGTGTTTAAGGTATAGATGAAAGCACTCAACAACATATATGAAGAAATTTCTACCATAGGCTTGCAAATTTTCTAATATCTCCACTGCTAGAATGTACACAAGTCTAGAATCAAAAAGGACTTTCATTAGGTTGTAATGTAGGCTTTTTGTGAAAGGTAGGGAAAATTTGGCCAAGTGACTAAAATCAATCAAGTTGTACTTCCTCAATCAATCCAAACCACCTTCTATTCATAATCTAACCTTCTCCTAATATTTTCAACAAACTCATTTTTTTTCTAGCTCATTTTGAATCTCTTATGCTCTTTTTGATAATTTTGTATTCTTTTATTTTTTCAGAGAGCTTATGAGAATTCTAATTATTTCTTTGAGCTTCTTTTTTTTCACACATCTTTTCACCACTGATTTATATTTTCTTATCTCCATCTCACAATCATTCCACCCCATATACCACAACTCAAGACATGACCGAAACCAATACTTCTTCTTAATCTCATAGACAAGGAAAGAAAAATTTTGTATAGGCTCAAAAGTGGCTAACTAGGGAAAATTCAATATGAAGGGACAGTGTTTAGGGAATTGGGCTATCAAAGCTGGCCTAAGATCATTTCATAAACTTGTGCACACTATGTAGTCTCAACACAGAAAATAGGCAAGTTCTAGAGAAATAAAAACACACATGTGAATCTCACATCAAATGAAATAAAGGCTCAAATTTCTCACACAAGGGTTCAAAATTTTTCTTCCACAGTCTATTCCAAATCAGCTCAATCAGCATGCAAGCATAAGTGTCAAATCAATCCTATCATGCGGTATTCTACAATCATAGGCATCTAACTACAATCATAATCAATTCAAACTCAACCCTCAATCGATTCTAATCTCACAATCTTATTCAGGTTATCTTAAAGCTTAAAAATTTTCCCCACAAAAATAGAATAAAATGAAAATTTAAGGTAGAAATTTTCAATACAGAAAGCACAATAAGTAAAAGATAGAACGTTCCATCTCTTGTCCACATCCCCCTCCAACTCGAAGAGAGAAATAAGTTTGAAAATCAGAAAAAAGAGAGAACGATACCTGGTAGTGGATCTCAGACATCCACTTTTTATCCCCCGGAGTCTTCGGATATCGCTCGGCGTGAATTGTTGCAGCTGGCACTTCGCGTCGATCGACGTGAAGCTTTCTTGCCGATCCCGCTGAGGATCAAAGTGTATCACACTGGGCTGCTCGGCGTCGATCGATGCCAGGCTGCATCGATCGATGTCGAGCCGATCTCAAATTTTATTTTTTTTAAAAATTAAACTGCAAAATAACTGTTAACGCAAAAATAATAAAAATTTGAAATAAACAAAAAATACAAAAATAAAAAGAAAATACGGAAAAGGTTGGGTTACCTCCCAACAAGTGCTTGATTTAACGTCGCAGCTCGACGATACCTCAAATCACCGCCAAGGAGGTCGGGTCCAGACTCGCCGACCTTTGGCATCCACCATGTAAACCTTCCAGTCTTTGATAATGGTGGTAAGGGAAGAAAAAGGAGGCATAGTTGACATTCCTACCCTTTTGTTTCCTCGCTCCCACTCAATGGCAGCTGCTTCTTCCTCCTCGGATTCATCTCCTTCTTCAGTAGTGGAGATTCAATTGCACTCCGCCTTCTTCTTGGTTTTGTCGATCACAAAGGTGATCTTCTCGTTGTTTGCTCGGAGTGTGATCTCGCCGCCTCGACAGTTAATGAGAGCGGCGCTAGTGTCGAGAAACTCACGTCTAAGATCATGGGCATGTTCTCGTCTGCACCACGAAATATGCAGGAAAAATGAGATGGCCCATGATATGTGTGTAAAATGACCTAATTTTCGATGTGTGAGTTTGCGTGTTTGTGGCCATTTTACCCTCATATCATATATTTTTGTTGCTCTTTTGTTGTGTTTTCGTGTTTTCCTGTTCGAAATGTTGTAGGATATGTTTTGGGCATAAAACAACACTTTTGGATGAGTTTTGGATGAAAATCGCCCGAGCTAGGTGTCAAAAGGAAGCAGGATCGACCGAGCAGAGCAGGAAGGGTGCAGGGGGCATTTTAGAGACTTCGCTCGGCTGAGCTAACTTGGCTCGTTCGAGCCAAGCCCTTCAGAGAGGTGGCTCGGTCGAGCCAAATTTGCTCGGCCGAGCCAAAACGTGATTTTCAGCATTTGGCAGTTTTCAACATGGCTCGGGCGAGCCAACTTGGGCTCGGGCGATCCGAGGCCCTGTTTGCTCATTATAAAAGGGGGAAAATGGTTATTTTCAGAACTAATTCATAATTTTTCATAACTTTGAATAACCACCTCCTAAATTCTCTCTACGATTCCCGTTTCCATCTCTTCCAAAACCTCACCGAAGGTATCAAGGAGCTTATTCATCAATCCTTGGAGAAGAATTGAAGATCCAAGGGGGTAGATCAAGACCTAGCAAATCCAATTGGGGAAGATTTCACTTTCTACTTATCAATTGTAATGGGTTTATTTGATTTCAACTTTGTATTCTTACAATTGAGAGGTATGTTTCTCTAATTCAATTTGGATGTTGATTTGAACAAGGATGCATGAAGATTAGGTTTGATAATTGTTTGTTTACTTTCCTTTGAGAGCTTGAATTGCACTAGAACTTGTTCCTTACCTCTTAGGTGTAGGTAATAGCCAACTTAGGAGGTAGTTGACGTGAACGCTGCAGCCAACACGCGGGCGGAATCGTCATGTATAGTGTAGATTCATATAATTTTAGTTCCAATCCCTGTGCGGTGCTAGGATTGTAGGGCGATAATTGACGGTCGATTGGGAGTGGCCTAGGAGTTAATAATGTAGTTGTTTGCAATTCCTAGTGTCATCTACCGCTAGTTATCCGTAGCAAGTGACTAGCAACATTAGAGTCGGTTGCTCAATCTCCTAGGGATTAAAATGTGTTTGCATCAATGATTAACCTAATTGGATTGCATCTACGTTTATTTCAACATCCTATCTACCTCATTTGAGTATTTCTTTGTCTTGGTTTACCAAAGTGTGGAGAGAATTGATTGAATGTTGGTTGTTGGTTTATTTCATTGTTTGTTATATGTTGTTAGCTATTAGACTTTGCTATAGTATCCTGGTAATCTAGCGGGCGAAGGGAAGAAGGACTTGGATTGATAATTAAACCTTGTTTGTGCATTGAGAATTTGTATGAGTTTTTATTGCGCATCAAGTTTTTGGCGCCGTTACCGGGGACTTCATTTAGTAGGTTGCTAGATATTGGGGGAAAAGTGAAGCTTGTAGGCTAGGTGTTTGTGTTTTTGTTTGTGTGAATAATTTGTTGCTTGTTTTTATATTTGTTGGTGCTTTGAGTTTGTTGGATTGTCGTAGGTGTCAAATGGAGAGTCATCGAGGCACTCAATTGGAGAAGCTTAACAATCTCCAAAGGGAATTGGATGAGATGAGAGCAAAGATGTTGGAGAGACAATGATCGAGGAAGCCAATCCGGTTAGTATTTGAAGAGAGCTACCCATGGATGGAAGAGAGGGGACATGATCGGAAGGTGAAGCCGAATTTGGGATATGAAGAAGAAGAGTGTAGTAATGAAAGATATGGAGATAAATGGGGGAATTGTGACCTCCGGAACAACATGAACTATCCCCCATCTAATGGCTACTCTCCATGTAGACTTGAAGAGAACCAATCTTGGAATCCATCCATAACAAGAGTTCATTGTCATGAATGGGGTAGTCGTGATCATGAAAGAGTTAGTAAAGTGAGATCATCTCGGGAAGCTTTGAAGAGGAGACAGGACAAGCTCACGGGAAACCTTTTGGAATTAAAAATGCAATTATCCGAACTGTTGAAGAAGGTGAGTGAGAAGCCTCATGTGGAAGAGCATCCAATTGACAAGGAAATAGTTCTCGAAGGAAGTTGTGAGGAGATTGATGAAATTTTGGAAGATGAATGTGTAGGAACTGAGTCTACAATAGGAGACATGAATCACCATTCATTAAAACTCCGAATTCGATTTATGGATATAAAAATAAATATCATGACAAACAGTAAATGCCCTATGCATGCTCCTATTTAGTTTAATTCGTAGATTCAAAGGAATACCTGAGACTCCAACGACTGATCTACACATCTAGATCGATGATGGCAATGAAGATGGTACAGATCTGGATCTGGAATCGATCAAAGCGATGGTGTTCCTACAGATTTGATCTTCTGATCTGTTCCATTGCTTCAATCCGGAAATCTGGTGAGGATACGCTACCGGATCTACAGCCGCCCACTCTCTCACAATCTCTCTAGGGTTTCTGATTTGAAACTTCAAAACATATATGGGAAAATGAGAGATTTATCTATTTATATAGATCTGAGAATGGGCTATTAGGGTTTAATAAACCCTAATGGGCTCTGAGCAGTGTTGAGCCAGACCAGGGATCAAATGCAAATAATAAAGTGGGCCTCCTATTAATTAATTCCATGTTCAACCCTGAACATTATTAATTAATAAACATTAATTCCTGCCACCAGAGAATTAATGTTGACCTACCCCTTTATTACCACATTATTAGGAACGGGTTGCATTGACTTGGTTAATTCCCATATTTAAGGTTTCAGACATTCATTAATTAATTCAGCGTATGACAATTAGCTGTAATTAATTAATTAATCTCTTATTATTCATTAGTAGTACCACTCAACCCTTATTGCTTATGCTTGAATCAATGATTCAGCCTGCAGGACTTAGCATAACGAACCTCGTGAGCTTCCCAGGGAATGTCACTATCTTGAAACGGATATGGTTATCTAAATCCAGCCTGAGGAAACCCCACACA
>JAPKLW010008241.1:0-13689 GCA_026898455.1 Plectranthus barbatus | reverse complement strand
TAATATAAAAATAATATAGATAAGTGAGTGAAATAACGAGCTTATCAAATCCCCCAAACTTGAACGTTTGATTGTCCTCAATCAATATGCAAGAAAGAAATCAAAAGATCAAGTGGTTAAAGTGCAATGCCTCACAAGATTCATCACAGTCAAGAACCAAGAATCCACTACCCACAAGCAATTTGAAAGAGACAGAAAATTCATCAACCGTGGAAGAACTCACAGGAAGTGTATCGCTCAACTTTCAAGTGTTTAAGGTAAAGATGAAAGCACTCAAAATCATGTATGAAGAAGTTTCTACCATAGGCTTGCAGATTTTCTAATATCCCCACTGCTAGAATGTGCACACAAGTCTAGAATCAAAAAGGACTTTCATTAGGTTGTAATGTAGGCTTTTTTTGTGAAAGGTAGGAAAATATGGCCAAGTGACTAAAGTCAATCAAGTTGTACTTCCTCAATCAATCCAAACCACCTTCTATCATCATCCACCTTATCTCATCAAATATATCAACAACTACACAACCCCTCTTCTTTTTTTTTTCTAGCTCATTTTGAATCTCTTATGCTCTTTTTGATAATTTTATATTCTTTTCTTTTCATAGAGCTTATGAGAATTCTAATTATTTCTTTTGAGCTTCTCAAACATACATCTTTTCACCACTAATTTATCATTTCTTATCACCAATTCACTAATCAATCCCCATACATACCACAACTCAAGACACGAGTGAGACAATACTTTTCTTAATCTCATAGACAAGAAAAGAAAAATTGTACAGGCTCAAAGTGGCTAACTAGGGAAAAATTTATTGTGAAGGGACAGTGTTTAGGATATTGGGTTATCAAAGATGGCCTAAGATCATTTTCTCAACTTGTGCACACTATGCAGTCTCAACACAGAAAATAGGCAAGTTCTAGAGAAATCAAAACACACATGTGAATCTCACATCAAACGAAATAAAGGCTCAAATTCTCACACAAGGATTCAAAAATTTTCTTCCACAGTCAATTTCAAATCAGCTCAATCATCATGCAAGTATAAGTGTCAAATCAGTCCTATCATGCGGTATTCTACATTCATAGGCATCTAACCACAATATCAATCAATTCAATACTCAACCCTCAATCAATTCTAATCTCACAATCTCGTTCAGGTTATCTCAAAACTCAAAAATTTTCCCCACAAAATAGCATAAAAATACGAAAGTTACGAAAATTTAAAGACAAAAGGCAGAATAAATTTAAAGACGGAAAGCATAATAAATAAAAGATAGGACGTTCCATCTCTTGTCCACATCCCCCCAAACTTATTTCCAACTCGAAAAGTGGAATAAGTTTGAAAATCAGACAAAAGAGGGAACAATACCTGGTAGTTGATCTCAGACATCAACTTTTTTATCCCCCGGAGTCTTCAATCACCATCAGGGAGGTCGGGTCCATGCATGTCCTTTCGCGACCTCCTTTACATCTTTGTTCTTGACAACTTGCATCCTCCATTTCTTGGTGTCTTTCAATGTCCCCCCAATGGCGGACTTGTACTTCCGTAGAACTCGTGGTAATTTTTCTAACTTCCCATACCTGAGGTGTGTCGGAAGCATCTTGAGTTTCAGAACCAGCGGATCAGAGTTAGATTGCAGTTTTCCCCGATTTGCATCGGTTGACATTGGTGAAACTGCCGCAATCCCTTTTCTACGTCGCGCTGGTGAAAACTCCATCTCTGTCTTCCGTCGTGCGTCGATCGACGAGATTGTATCGTCGATCGACGTGGCTCCTGCATTGATCTACGTGGTGGTATTTCCACGTTTTTTCTTCTTTTTCTGGCTGCGTCGGCTTGGTAACCGCTTCTGTTTGTTCTCTTTCTCCTGAGTTATTTCTTCGGGTACATCCAGCTTCATCACCCAATCCACAAGCTCATCGTCCGCCTTTTCCAAATCCGAAGACAAACACAAAGAGTGTAGTAAGCGGTTCTCTAGAGAATCCAGATCAATTTTAAGAGAAGAAAAGGGGGAGAAAATCACCAGATTTGCACATTTGATCATGTGGCACTCCTCCTGGCAGCTCCCTTCATTACGCTTCTGCACTGCTTTGTAGATGGGGAAGGTGACTGACTCGTCATTAACTCGGAACGTCAATTTTCCGTCTCGAATGTCAATCAATGCTCCAGCAGTCTTCAAGAAAGATCTCCCCAAGATAAGCGGGATGTTGTGGTCTTCTTCCATGTCAAGCACCACAAAGTCTGCTGGAATGATGAAGTCCTTCACCTTCACAAGTACGTCTTCCACGATGCCTTTCAGGTAAGTGACTGATCGATCGGCCATCTGAAGTGAGATTGTTGTGGGCTTGATGCTTCCGATCTTCAACCGCTTGAAGATTGACAGCGGCATTAAGTTGATGGATGCGCCGGAATCGCAAAGGACTTCCCAAAGGTCTCTCCTCCAATGACACAGGGGATCGTGAAGGATCCCGGGTCTTCTCTCTTCAGCGGCATCTTCTTCTGAATAATCGCGCTGCACTCCTCGAACAAGTTGACCCTCTCGTGCTCCATGAAGGGTCTTTTCTGAGAGACCATCTCCTTCAGAAACTTCAAATACCCCGGTATCTCTCGTAGTGCCTCAATCAGCGGGATGTTGATGTTTACTTTCTTCATGTTCTCAAGAAAGCATGTATACTTCTCATTCATCTTTGCTTTGGCAAACCGCTGCGGATATGGCAAGGGAGGCTTATACATTGGCAGAACAGGGGCGGTCGTCGATCGACGAGTGTCAGCCTCAGTCGATGGAAGTTTTGATTCCTCGTCGATTGACGGGGAAGCATCGTCGATCGACGGGGCTTCGCCTGTGACGACTTCTTCTTCTTTCTCGGCTTCTCCTTCATCTCGGGTGTCTGTCCTTGCTTGCTTTGGCCCTTCATAGGATTTTCCCCCTCTCAGTGTGATGGCATTCACTTGGTTCCTCTGATTCTGATTCTTGGGGTTCATCTGAGTGTTGCTCGGAAGTTGCCCCGGCTTGTGCTGGGTTCCGAGGGCATCGGCGATCTGGCTGACCTGGGTTTCTATGATTTGTACATGCTTCTGCACCTGGTCCACTTTAGTATCCATGGCTGCAATTTCTTGCTTCAACTTGGCTACAGTATCAGTAGAGCCTTCTATGAACTTGGCCAAAATCTCCTCGAGATTTGGCTTCTTCTTCTCCACTATTGCTCCTTCTTGTACGACAAATCCTGGTGGTGGTTGCTCAGCGGCTTGGGGGTTCGCGTAGGAAAATCCAGGATGGTTCCTCACATGATTGTAGGTATAGGGCTGGTTATTCTGTTGATTGTGTTGCTGGTATCCTCCTCGGTAGTTGTCTTGATAACCGCCCCTTTGAATGAAATTTACAGCGGAACAATCCCCCTCAGACGGAGCTTGCACTGGCTCTACTGTAGCAACTGTTTTCTCCTGCTTCAGTGCAGCGAAGTCTTCCCTTAACTTTTTCAGCTCGGCTGCCAAATCAGGTTGTTCGGCAACTTTCTCCACCACTTTCTCCTTCTCGACCACCATCACAGGCCGAGTTCGGCTTGAGGACCACCGCTGAGTGTTGTTGGCCATCTTTTGAAAGAATTCCATGGCCTTCTTTCCTCTTTTCGTCATGATGGTGTCTCCCAGTGTGGTGTCCACCAACTTGACGGTCTTCTCATTGAGTCCCTCGTAAAATGCTTCTGCCTGCTCTCCTGGCGGAAAGCCATGTCCGGGGCAAGATCTCAGTAGCTCTTTGAATCGGTCCCACGTCTCACTGAAGCTTTCATCGGGTCTTTGAGCGAACCTGATGATTTCTTTCCTTCTCTGCCTGATGACATTCGGGGGGAAGAAGTTTTCCAGGAACTCATTCCTCAATTCAGTCCATGTGCCTATGCTTCCTTTGTCCAGTGCGGTGAACCATGACTGTGCCTTATCCCTCAGAGAGAATGCGAACAGACGCATTCGAATGGCACTCTTGCTGACTCCTCCGATCTTGACAGTGTTGCAGAGCATAAGGAACTTATCCAAATGCGCATAGGGGTCCTCAGTAGCCCTTCCTCCGAATTGATTTTGTTGCACCATCTGCACCAATCCGGTCTTCAGCTCAAAATTGTTGGCATTGATGCCAATCCTGAAGTCTATCTCCCTGAACCGAGGTTTATACCGGTTCTGCATGGCTTCCTCTTCTTCCTCATCGCCAGATTCCCCTGGCGGATCCTGGTTGTCATCCTCTCCATCGTCGGGATTGTCATCAAACAGTGGGTTATGACGAAGATCCCTTCCATTCAGATTGTTCCTCTCGAGGTCTCTTTCCAGATGGTACTGTTGGATTTGCGCCCTCATAGCTTGGACTTCTTGGAGAAGCACAGCCTGCTCCTCTGCAGTAAGCACTGGTGGAGGCGGTGGTACGTTATCTTCCATCGTGTGATTATTTGAGCTTTCCTGAGCACGCTTATTCCTTCGGATCTTCTGCAAGTAGCTTCAATGTCCGGGTAGTAATAAAGCGGGTCCTTTCATCAAGCTCTTGTACTCATGCACTACCTGTACAGCAAAGGAGGTAGTGAGGTAAAACTGAAAATAAAACGAAACGAACTGAAATAAACAACTAAAATTCTGGAAAAAAAAGCCATCGATCGACGAGATGAAGCGTCGATCGACGAGGAGGAAAACAACTGCGTCGATCGACGAGAATTACGAAAATACGAGAAATTAAAAGAAAATACGAAAATTACAGCCTAAATCAGTATTTTAATCACAGACTTAATAGTAAGATTAATTCTGTTCACATCCCCGGCAACGGCGCCAATTTGATCAATGTAATTTCTACCATATTAATTATAGAAATAGTGGCAAATAAATTTTGTAAACCCTAAGGTTATCGATCCAGGGGAATGAAGCAACGAAAAATCATAAATACTAAATCAGACGTTCTTAAAATACTGGTTAGGAAAATCAGATAGAAAGTTTTGTTGTTTTGAAAATCGCAGTATTTGCTAATGAAAATTAAACAGGAAATTGAAAAGCTTTTGAAGTCAAATAAGAGAAGCACAGATTCCAGGGATATCTACCTATCAAGTATGACATGGATGAATGAATTGATTAATTCCCAATTTTAATTCCTCTTCGTAGTGAAACATCAGATAAGTATTACGAACTTCTTTGTTGGACAATTCGTAAAGTAGATTAATTAATTACCTATCTCCGCTCAGTCTCAAGATAAATTAACTAACTCCAAAGATCTACAGATATATTCCTACAATCAATCTCCATCAGTTACGACAAGAAATCAGATTATATTGTGAAAATCTTTTTCGATTGAAAACTATCACAATTATGTCTCAAGTAATCAACTAGATAATCCTAAGATGTGGCCAACAAATCAAGATTATGAATAAGCACAGATTTCACAAACTACGAAGGGAAAGGGAAAATAATTCAATTAATCAAACATGTATACATTGATAGTTCGAAACCCTAGAATCTGAGAAAGGATTTAGTTACACATATTCACGGTAATATTCATCATAGAAAAATACAACCTGAATTGCATAAAAACTGGAATCCGAAAATCTTCCCGCAGGAACTTGTCTTCAAACATAAAACTAAAAACTCTTGGAATCTCTCAAAATCTGAAATCTAGAATGAAGCACACTTAAAAATCGAAATTACAAGGATATATATAGAGGTGGAGGTGTATCATATCAAATCTAGGGTTAGATATGCATTAATCTCCAAATCAGATCCGGATTAGATTTCCCGCATGCGCGTCGACCGTGGCAATCTAGCGTCGATCGCTTGGCTTGGAATCTCTTCGTCGATCGATGAGCATTGGCAGTGATCGATGCGGCCTTTGCTTCCGTCGATCTGCCTTTTCCCTTCGTCGAGCACTGTGCCTTGTCTGCGCGGTCTCACGGTTTTGGCCATAACTTCCTCTCCCGAACTCCGATTGACCCGATTCCAGTTGCGTTGGAGAGCTAACTCAAAGCATCATCCATTGCCATGCACCAATAGCTCGAATTCCTCTTGTGGAAGAAATCTTCATTGCTACTCTTACATGTCACTGCTTTCGTAACGGTTTTCTCGTGAGTTTAGGCCTAAAAACCTGCATAAACATCAAAACACACCTAAAACCACCTAATATTGACATCATGCATAATATATATATATATATATAAACTCAATAAAACTACATAAAATAATATAAAAATAATATAGATAAGTGAGTGAAATAACGAGCTTATCACACGGCACCGATGCCTCGTCGTAGTGGGAGAGTTATTTTCTAGCCGGAAAGGTACATGTTCGTGGGTGTGTCTTTGGACTTGAGCCCGGAAGATGGACATGAGGACTCTGACCCACTGACTTACGAGGAGGCAATGCAGGACAAGGATGTTGAAAAATGGTGTGTCGCTATGGATTCCAAAATTGAATCCATAACTACTATGGATGTATACCAGAAAACTGATTTGTCGGATGGCTTTATGGTCATAGGGTGCAAATGGGTATACAAGAGAAAGAAAGGAGCGGATGAAAAGATCACGACTTTTAAAGCCAGGCTGGTGGCAAAGGGTTATAGTCAGAAAGAGGGCATTGACTATGACGAAACCTTTTCACCCGTAGCCATGTTCAAATCCATCCGGATACTCCTTGCCATAGCTGCGCATATGGACCTCGAGATCTGGCAGATGGATGTCGAAACCGCTTTTCTAAACGGTTACCTTGAAAAAGGTAGGGACATCTATATGCAGCAACCCAAGGGTTACATACGCAAGGGCGAAGAACATCTTGTCCGGTAGCTTAGGAAGTCCTTGTATGGACTTAAGCAAGCTTCGAGGTCGTGGAACTTACGTTTCAACGATGTGATTAAATCCTATGGATTTTCACAGTTGGAAAACAAAAGTTGTGTTTACCGACTTTGTGTCAGTGGGAGCGTGGTTTTCCTTGCACTTTACGTTGATGACATACTCCTATTTGGAAACAACGAGGGAGTGATATCAGAAATCATGGTTTGGTTATCCGAACAGTTCTAAATGAAGGATTTGGGAGAAGCTGGCTACATTCTTGGAATTAAGGTCTTACGGGATCGTAAGAGAAGAATGTTGAGCTTATCCCAGGCATCCTATGTGGATACTGTGATAGCCCGATTCAGCATGCAACTCGCCAAGAAAGGTTTGCTACCTTTCAGACATGGCGTTCATCTTTCTAGTGGGCAGTGTCCTGAGACACAGCGGGAGAAAGATGAGATGAGTCTTGTACCATACGCTTCGTCGGTGGGTAGCCTCATGTATGCGATGCTGTGTTCCAGGCCAGATATCTGTTATGTCGTTGGCATGGTAGCAAGATATCAGTCTAACCCTGGACAGACGCATTGGAATGCGGTAAAGCACATCCTCAAGTATTTGAAGAGAACTAGGAATTATTGCCTAGTTTATCAAAGTGAGGATTTGTGCCCTGTGGGTTATACAGACTCGGATTTCCAAGGGGATCAAGATGAGAAGAAATCGACCTCAGGATATGTGTTTACCCTGGGAGGTGGAGTTGTATCTTGGAGGAGCTCAAAGCAGAAATGCATTGCTGACTCCACCATGGAGGCAGAATATGTAGCCGTCTCCGATGCCTCGAAATAAGGGGTATGGCTCAGGAACTACCTTTTAGAGTTAGGCGTGATTCCGAGTTTGCCGAGGAGCATCACAATTTATTGTGATAACTCTGGTGCAGTGGCGAACTCAAAGGAATCGCGGTCTCACAGGGCAAGCAAACACATAGAGAGAAAGTACCATATCATACGAGAAATTGTATCGAGAGGTGATGTGCTGATCAAGAATATTGACACTAAGGACAACCTTGCTGATCCATTTACAAAGAGCTTGCCGAAGAAAGTTTACGAAAGACATATTCGTGAGCTGGGTCTGATGTGGATGCCGACCACTGACAGTGGTTAAAGAGATAGCAGGTTAGATAGACGGACTGTATACTCTCTAATATCTTAGTTATGCTTTGAGTATAAGTGGGAGATTGATGACTTTTGTATACTGAAAGCATTTATTATAATGAGTATACAACGGTTTATTTCTCCTATCTGTCAAATAATCTTACATTTATGTAACAATGTTATCCTCTTGTCTCACCGATAGGGACGATCATACGGCGTGTAGTAGATCGCAGAAGACAGTATGATCACTTGACCTAGTGAGACATAAACCTGATCACAGCCGAGATAGCGTATGAGGATACGTCTATCCGGATGGATGCGGCATCGTCGGAATAAGTAGTCTGTCTTGGTTACTTGACATGCTGGTACGCAAGGGTGGTGTATGATGGACCGCAGTGAGATGTATTCGACTGTCTGACATCAGCAAATACAAGATCTCGATATTGATTGAGTCCAAACCCTAACGAAGGTTCAAGGGTTTGCACGAGTTGATTGTTGCTTTGACTTGCCATGGTCGAGAGCCTGAGTAACGTGCTCGTATATCCGCATCTTGGGTAACAGCAGTTCGTGTAGTACCGCCTGAGACTGGGTTTAGGTAACCATATCCGAGTAATAGGATGGGGACATTCCCTGAGGAGCTCAATGACATTCATCGTGCCAAAGTCCTGCAGGCTGATTAAGTTCAGGCACGAGTGATAAGGATTGAGTGGTACTACTCAGGAATAATAAGATATTAATTAATTGTATATAGGATTTGTCAGAAGCTCCAATTAATTAATTAATGTCCGGTAGCATTAAATATGGGGATTCTCAATTAATGCAGCCTGTTCTCATAACGTGGTAATAAAGGGGTAGGTCAGTATTAATTCTGTGGTGAAAAGAATTAATATTAATTAATTAATTGTGTCCTGGATTGTGGACATGAGAATTAATTAATTTATAGGCCCACTTTATTATTTGCATTAGGTCTCAGGTCTGGCCCGAGTAATATATGCTGAATGGTGTCCAGTAGCCCATTAGGGATAAAACCCTAGGTCTATAAATAGACCCCCTCTCTCTCTCTCTGAAACCCTAGCCACCTTGATCATAATTCAAATCAGTCAAAACCCTAGGGAGAGAGAGAGCTGGGCGGCGCCAATTGTAGAGGGAGGAGACGGAATTTCCACTCTGGCCTACATCACAGATCTGTGGAATCCTCACCAGTAGCAGATCTGAACAGCATTGGGATACAGCCCTGAAGATCTGATCTGGAGAACAGAAACTTTTGTTCCTTCTTTTTTTTGTTTTCGATTTTATCTAGAAATTAGATATCTAATTTCTGTTTCCGCAAATTAAATCAAATCGCGTGGTTGAATTGAAAGTTGGATTTTCAAACGCGAAAGATCGGATCAAACTATATGGATTTACGGTAATCTCTCAATCCACGAAACGAATTAAATTCATAGGAGCATGCTAGGTTTTATTGTGAATTTTGATTGTGTGCAATATCCATAAATCGATCCGCTTCAGTTGGATTTTGTGATTCGGTTCACAAGAAATCCCTACAGTAATGAATACAGCGGGCTGAGTCACTGGAGTTTCATCCATATTTTTCTGAAGGAGTTCATGACTCTGTGTGCGAGAGAGCAGAGTCGAAAAGTCCGAAATAGGATCATGAGAGAGTTGAGCCGTGGTGAAGTTCTGGAAGGAGATACCAAGGCCCCGAAGGAACCAATGAGATTTGTCGGACTCATCCAAGGTCCGACCGATGGCAGAGAGCTGATCGCACAACGTCTTTAAAGGAGCGGCCGTATTCGCACAACCCTAAACCCTAAATCCCTACAATACTCTATTCATCAGTACAATAATTTATTTAATTAGTAATACGATGCAATTTTTCTAGCAAAAGATTGAGATGCTTTATCATTGGCTAATATAATATTGTATTTTAAAATTCATACTCCCTCTGTCCCATTAGAGTAGTCCCATTTCTTTTCGGCACGGAGATTAAGGGTTGTGAGTGTAGTGGAATTAATATTTTATTGGTGAGTGTGAAAAAGTTTGCCATTTTAGGAAAATGAGACTATTTTATGGGACAAACAAAAATAGGAAATGAGACTACTTCAATGGGACAAAGGGAGTACTATATATGTGGACAATATTAGTTTGATTTTTAAAAATTAAACAAAAGGTTCCCATTAAATATTTTCTCTTTTATTGATAGTAAAAATGGGATAGTGTAAAGAATTAGTGAATTACATCCATTATATTTGACCCTTCAGTATCCGTTGCTATTTCTGTATTGTGAGGATGGTTGCATGCTTAGCATGCCATATTCAACTGTTACGAATACCAATTTCAATTCAAGATCCGTTGTTACATTAAAGGAGTTTTTCTCATACCGTTTTCATGAGCGCATAAATGAATTATCTCTTATTCATCGTTCTAGATGATTATTTCAATAATTTATCCTTGATGCCTACACGATGGTTAAGACACTAAAGTTGAATTACATTCGTTTCAATCAACAAAGTGTAGGTTGTGAGTGGTGTAAGGGTCTCAATGATGCAATTTTAAGGGGAGAAAATGATCATATTACACAAGGCAAGAGAGTTATTCTACCGTCTTTTTTCACTGGAGGTGCTCAATATATGTTTCAGAATTATCAAGATGCTATGACAATATGTAAATGGGTTGGATAACCAGATTTGTTCATAAGATTATATCGGGAGAAATACCTGACAAGGTTGAAGATGAATGTTATTACAAAGCAATATCTGAATTCATGATTCACGAACCATGTGGTACTGGTCGAATGAACTCACCGTTCATGGCAACACGTAAATGCACAAAGAATTTTCCAAAGAAGCTCATAGAAGAGAGTTCTGTTGATCACGATGGTTATCCCCAATACAGACGTAGGGGTAATGGTGAGACGATTAACAAAAATGGAGTTAATTTGGATAATAGATATGTTGTTCCACACAACAAATACCTATTGATCAAGTATGAAGCTCACATGAACATGGAAGGGTGCAATCGATCAAGATCCATCAAGTACTTATTTATGTATATAAATGAGGGAAATGATCGAGCCACATCTGAATTTTGTGAGAGCACAAATGATAAAAAAAAATAAGGAGAACCAGTAGATGAGATAAATATGTATAATGATTGTAGGTATATTTCACCGTGTGAGGCAGTTTGGAGGACTTTTGGATTTGATATTAATTTTAGAGATCCATCAGTTGAACATTAAGTATTCACTTAAAGAATGAATAATAGGTGTATTTCAATGACAAAGATGAGATAAAAGATGTAGTGAATCAACCAAGTGTTAGTCGTAGCATATTTCTCAGTTGGTTTGAGGCAAAGACGAAATATCCATAAGCTAAAAAGTTGACGTACATTGAGTTTCTAACAAAATTTGTGTGGAAACAAAATGCAAGAGAATGAGTTGTTTTTCAATAGGAATGTGTTACTATGTTCCACCCGGAAGTAGTGATTCGTACTATCTCAGGATGTTGTTAAATGTGGTTCGTGGTGCTAAATGCCACGAGGATATGATGCTTATAGATGGAATTCAGTATGAGTCTTATCGAGATGCGTGTTTTACTTTGGGTTTGTTAGAAAATGATAAAGAGTTCATTAATGGAATGAAGCAATTCATTGGGGAACTTCAGAATCTATAAGACGTTATTTTGCAATCTACTCACTGCAAAATCAATGATCAAGCCCGAAGTTGTATAGGAGATGTGTTAGACTTACCTCTCAGATGACACAATTTATAAAAAGCGCAAAGATTCTGGAAATTCAGGTATTTTGCTTTTATAATTTTTCATGTTTTCACATTGAATTATATATATATATATATATATACATATTATTAATTCTTAATCAATTTATACATTTTGCATCTCTTATATTGTCGGTTGAAGATATAAAAAATTGCACTTTGGTTGAGTTTGAGAAAATATTTCAAAAGACCGGCAAAAGTCTTCAAAACCCTAACAAATTTCCCTATCCAGGTCTGCAATATATTATTGAAAGTGAAAATCGACTGATAATGGATGAATTGAACTATAATCGTGAAGAATTAGAATCTGAACATATTGATTGTTTAGAAAAGCTAACAGATGACAACTTTATGTGTACGGCACAATCACGGAAAAGATCGAATCTAATGGTGCCGCAGTATTCTTTGTGTATGGTTATGGTGGTAGGAAAAAACTTTTATTTGGAGGACTTTATGTGCTGCAATAAGATGTCAAGGTCACGTAGTTCTAAATGTTGCTTCAAGTGGAATAACATATTTGTTGTTGCTTGGCAGAAGAACTGCTCACTCGATGTTTTCCATTTCACTAACTCCTGATGAACATTCAACTTGCAACATAAAACAAGGAACCCCTTTTAACTGAATTGATTGTCAATTGCAAGCTTATTATTTGGGATGAGGCTCCTATGATGCACAATTATTGTTTTGAAACTCTTAATCTAAATATGAAGGATCTAATGCGGTTTAAGAATAACTTATCATGCACACAACCATTTCGAGGAAAACAATTGATTTTTGGAGGTAATTTTAGACAAATGTTGCATGTTATACCAAAAGGAAAAAGGCAAGACATTGTCAATACCACTATAAATTCATCATATCTTGTTACTTTAACACACAAAACACCATAATATTAATAATTTTATAATAAAAAAATTAATGTAAGAAGAAAATCTCACTTTAGTTCAACCTCATTAAGTTATATTAATCACAAGATGTGAATTCAGCCGTTTGCGTATTATTAATATCCAAAAATAAAATATTGAATATATGAGATAATCCTAAATGCAAAAATCAAAATATAATAAACCAAGATTCGGATTTTACGTTTACACGCAACTCATTCTAAAACTGTGGAATTTTTATATACTGATATACCCAAAATAAAATTTATAAATTTGAAAATAAAGTTACAACTCAAGCTCCCGTCCAATTCAAATTCTATATTATTGCCTTTATTCATTTTGTTGATTTTGATTATCAGATTTGAAATTATGAAACTAATAAAACTGTGGGAAGGAAACAAAAATTTAAGATATGGTGAGTTGATTTTGTACCCCATCTATATCTATATCTATATATACTAAAAGGCAAAACCCCTCACAAAATTTTTTTCCCCCAAAAACATTTTCCAAAAATAATGATACAATATATTAGGTAATTATTAACAAATATGGTAAGTATATAATTTATTTATTATTTTAATTTTAAATTATATATAGTTAATAATTAATACTAACAATAATATATTATTAATTATTTATATGTGTTGTAAATGCATATGTTTTTAATTAAATATCCATATCCATCTATATATGATCTATCTATCTATATGAATACATGAAGTTTTTTTTTTTGGGGGAAATGCCAATTTTTCATATAATCTAAATAAAAATAAATTTACGGTTCATGTATTTCATAGGGTAAATTTTTTAACCTTTAATGATTGTTTTATGTATTGTTTTATCGATATCTTTTATGTATATAAAAAAACGAATATTATTTGTTTTAGTGATTGTTTTATGTAATGTATTAGTTCATTTCTATAATAATATAAATCCTAATATTTCATTATTATACGATTGTTGTATCTAAGTCATTCAAAATTCTTATTTGGTGTGTGGTCATAAATCATTGTAAATTAAAAGGCGTAAAAAGTTTATACATTTTTTGTTGTTCAATATTTAAAAAAAATTAATTGTGTAAAAAATCTATCACAATTAGTTG
>JAPKLW010008240.1:0-13690 GCA_026898455.1 Plectranthus barbatus | reverse complement strand
CGTTAAGTGCAAGAGACGTAAAACTATTCCGCTGCATTTCGTGTTAAATTATCAACACGACGACTCTGATATTTCGGGACCAACAAGTGGTATCAGAGTAGGAGGTTGAAAAACCGACTGCTTCTGAGTCGCTTAAGACCAGATCCGCATTTTGCTTGCACTTTTACCTGTTTATTTGTGTTCTACTTGTTTAGCTCAGGAGACAAGATGCTGAATCATTCTCTTGGAAAGTACAACAGGGAGAACTTCACAACATGGAAAAAGATGGCCTTAATACAGCTTCAGAGCATACACCCAGAAATGGTTGAGGTACTTGAAAGAGGTCCCTTTAAGATTATGAAAGCTAACACTTTTATAGGACCTGTAACCGAACCCGCTGATGGAGCTGATGAAGGAGATCAACCTAGACCCCCAAGGCCACCAAGACCCCAGATGGTTGCAAAACCTTTTGAGGAATACACAAGTGAAGACAAGAAAAGAGCTCAGCTGGAGCATGTTGCAAAGAAGTTAATCCTTGACTCTCTACCTAAGTTGATGGCACAAAAGGCCTTAGAGCTTGATACAGCTAAAGAAATGTGGCAGTATGTCTGCGAGTCTTCCCAGGAGACAGACCAGATGAAACGCAATAAACTGTAGGTAGCTGTTGACAAATATGAATCTTTCTCTATGAATGCAGGTGAATCCATAATGGCCATGGAGGAACGATTTAATACCATCATTGGAGAGCTGAATAACCTTGGTAAGAAATATGAGAATGGGGAAATGAATCACAAGATTATCTCTAAACTATACCCCAGAGATGACTGGTTTGTTAAAATGACTAGTCTAAGTGAGAAAGATCTCAACAAAATGTCTACATCCGAGGTATTTGCTCAGTTAAAATCTCATGAATTTATAATACAACAGTCAAAGAAGAATGAAGCTGCAGTAGTACAATCCGCTGCTAGCTCAGATGATTTAGCTTATTTTGTCAAAAAGGATTTTAATAAGTTTAAACAAAAGAAACCATATTACAATCAAGAAAGATCTGCTCCTATAAACCAATCAAATGAGGTTGCTACAACCTGTGGCTCTCAGCCTACTGATCTTAAGATCAGTGAAATAGAAGAACAGATGAAGAAACTTCAGAAGATGCTGATGGAGGCTAAAGGCGAAAAGGAAGCAAAGGAGACTCAGCAGTCACCTTCACATACCCGCTCAGCAGAGCGAAAGCCTAGGACCTGTTTCGAGTGTGGATCTCCCGACCACTTGAAACATGACTGTCCGAAAGTCAGCAGAGAAGAAAGGGAGCGGCTGAAACAAAGATTTGAAAGACGTGCAGGCAATGCAGTCAAAAGAGCGCTCCTAACCAGGACAGAAACTCAGGACATTCCTGAAAATGATGAGGAATATTATCTATCCTCAGAGGAAGAAGATGAAGAAGCCATGCTAGTTCTGATGGCAGACGTCGTGGAAGATCAATTTGCTGATGCAGATGCTGATCAGAATGCTGAAACGGCTCTAGCAGCCGAGAACACCGAGGTAATTTTAATAAACATCCCTAGATTTGTAACTTTGATGATTGCGAGAATCTCACTTTAGATTCTGAGGAAGACTATCTCACGAAGCTAAGTAAAGAATTCTCTAAAATGTACGAAATTAAAAACGTCATTGTAGGAGAAAACACCTCACTAAAGTTAGAAGTTTCAAATTTGACCGAGGAAGTCGAAAGACTAAGGTCTGCAAGTGAGGAACTTACAAAAATGAAAGCTGAATTTTCAATACTTTCTGAAAATTTCAAAAATCTTGAAAAAGAGAACATTTTGCTGAAAAATAAACCAAAAGAAAATTGCATTTGTACTTACACGACCAGTCAAGCTGTTTTGAATGCCGCAATTAATCAACAAAAGCACCACAAAGATAGAGCTGGCGTTGGTTTTGATCGCTATAATAAAGGAGAATCGTCTAAGCAGAAGACTATTCAGTTTGTCTCTGCTGGAAAATTCATCCTTGGAGAAAAACTGAAAGAAAAGGAATCTGCTGAAACACTCATTAGCGAATCTGTAAAACCTCAGCAGAATGCTAGGACATCCGCTAGGGAACCTCAGCAGAGGTACGATATATCCCAGCAGAATCCTAGAATATATGCTAGGGAAACACAGCAGAGATACGTTATACCTCAGCAGAATGCTCAAATGTATGCTATGAAACCGCAACAGAGGAATAATAAATTCAAGCAGAACACGAGAATATATGCTTCGCAACCAAGATCAGCAGCGCCTAGAAGGATTGCCGAGCAGTATGCATCTACTGCCAGGACAGCAAAATCTTCATTTCATACAAGCAAGCATGTCTATTATAATCCCCTCATAATGCATATACACCACATAGGCAGAACACAGGCCTAAGTCCAAAACAAACTTTTTCAAAAGGACAATGAAGGCACAACACACTACCACATCCTCAATCTAAGTATGCAAGATTTACTTATCCTAAGGTTGAGAAAGGTATAAAGAATGATGTCAAGAAGAAAATTTTGAAGGTCACTCAGATGTGGGTTCCAAAAGGAACGATGACGCTTGCTAATCCCGCAGGACCCGAGACTAAACGGGTACCTAAATCATTCTCTTAATTGTCTTGCAGAAGCAGAATCCAAGAGTGAAGGAGTCAAGATCTCCAGACGAATGGATTCTTGATAGCGGCTGCTCAGGACACATGACTGGACGAGCAGACTTATTCTCAGATTTACAAAGCGTCTATGGATCCTCAGTTATTTTTGGTGATAACAGCAGAGGAAGAGTCATTGGAAGAGGATGTGTAGAACAAGATGGAATTCGGATTGTTAATGCTGCTCTTGTTTCAAACCTTAAACATAACTTAATGAGCATAAGCCAGTTGTGTGAAAATGGATATAATGTTTATTTCATTAACTCTGGCTGTGATATTGTTGATAAGGTTACATGTGAAGTGAAGCTTAGAGGCATCCGCAAGGGTGGACTATATGTGGTTGATTGGCAAAGTGGCCAACAGGATTCATGCTTCGTGGCATTTAACAAAGAGGAAACAAATTGGCTATGGCATAAAAGATTAAATCACTTGAACTTCAAGACGATCAATCATCTAGCCAAACACAAACTAGTCGAAGGACTACCTGCTGAATCTTTCCAAAAGGAAGGAGTGTGCAAAGCATGTCAACAAGGCAAATAAACAAAGGCATCCTTCAAATCAAATCCAGAAAGGGATACCTCAGGGAGAATTCTCGAACTCCTACACATGGATCTGTTTGGTCCTGTCACACCACCCACAATCAATAAGAAAATATATACACTTTTGGTTGTTGACGACTTCTCCAGGTATACGTGGGTACAACTATTAAAGACTAAAGACGAAGTAAAAACCCTGCTACCTGAGTTGATCCTCAAAGAGCAGAACAACAAGGAAGTTACAGTTAAAAGGATTAGATCAGATAATGGAACGGAATTCTGTAATGGAATTCTAATGGACTTTTGTGCGGAGGCTGGAATTCATCATGAGAAGTCCACTGCTAGAACCCCACAGCAGAATGGGTTAGCAGAACGAAGAAACAGAACATTGAAGGAAGCAGCAAGGTCCATGCTTGCTGATTCTGGACTCAGTGGAAAGTACAGGGGAGAAGCTATCATGACTGCTTGCTACACTCAGAACAGGAGTGCGGTTAATGGCAGATTCAACAAAACCCCTTATAAAGTGTATAATGGTCGTAAGCCTTCTATTAAACACTTTCGTACTTTCGGTTCAACATGTTATATCCATAATAATGGGAAGTCTAAGCTTAACACTTTTTCGCCTAAGTCTGATGAAGGTGTTTTTCTAGGATATGGATACCCTTCTCACAAAGGTTATAGAGTGTTAAATAAGACAACTCGAATTGTGGAAATAACATGTAATGTTATTTGTGATGAGTCTACTTTAGTGCGCAGGGCTGACAAAGAACAGAGGAATGATAATCATGAGACCAATGATATCCATGATCAATCTCTTCAAAAATCTTTTGAAAATATGAGTATTGATCCGATTAGGTCTACGACTGATGTCAATCCATAAACTTCGCACTCAGCAGGTGACCAGACTGCTGACCAGGCCGGTGATGCTAATGATCATGCTGAGGCCCCATCCTCCATATATCTAAATGAGAATTTAGATGTTACTGGTGCACTTGACGATTGAGAGGATGAAGAATCTACCGAAGATCTTAGCAAAGGAGTTGCTGAGAATCCAATCCTGGAGGAACCTGCTGCTGGAGCTCCAACCGTTGCCATACCTACTCATGCCAATCCTATTCATGAAGATCCAGAAGCAGATGAAGAAGGAGTACCAGTTGTTCCTGTTGCTGAACCCCAGGAGAATGCAGTAGAAGCTAATCGAAATAATACTCATCAAGAAGGAGAACCAGATGCTGAAATTCCAGGACGTATCAGACTGTCATGGCTATGAGCACATCCTTTAGACAGTGTTCTTGGAAGCGTAAATGACCCTATCCTAACCAGACAAGGGAACGGCAATGCCATGCTAGCTTGTTACATATCTAATGAAGAACCCAAGAAAGTAGAAGAAGCACTGCTAGATGCGGATTGGGTGAATGCCATGCAAGAGGAGCTTGCAGAGTTCACACGCAACAATGTGTGGGAACTAGTCAACAGATCAGAACATCAAAGTGTGATAGGCACTAAGTGGGTGTTCAAAAACAAGAAAGATGAATCAGGTGTTATAGTAAGGAACAAGGCGCGTCTTGTGGCCAAAGGGTATAGACAATGTGAAGGAATAGATTATGATGAAACCCTCACCCCAGTAGCAAGACTAGAGGCTATCCATCTATTCTTGGCGTATGCTACCTACCATGAGTTTGATGTGATGCAGATGGACGTGAAGAGCGCCTTCCTTAATGGCGAGCTCAAGGAGGAAGTTTATGTCGAGCAACCTCCGGGATTTGAGCAAGGTAATCAAGTCTACAGGCTCAAGAAGGCACTATATGGTCTGAAGCAGGCACCACAAGCCTGGTATGGAACTTTGTCCAAGTTTTTATTGAATAATGGATTTCAGAAAGGGAGGATAGATCAAACTCTCTTTCACATTAAAGATGGAGACAGCATTCTGCTAGTTCAAATTTATGTTGATGACATAATCTTTGGATCAAAGAATCAAGATCTATGTGATAGATTCTCTGATCTCATGACTAGCCATTTCCAAATGAGCATGATGGGAAAGATGTCCTATTTTCTTGGACTACAAGTTCATCAATCCAAAGAAGGAATATTCATCCATCATAGGTTCACTATTGTATTTCACCGCTAGCAGACCAGATATCTCGTATGCCGTGGGATTATGTGCCAGATATCAAGCCAAGCCTAAGAAGGTTCACTTTGACACTGCCAAGAGAATTGTTCGCTATCTGAAGTGTACAGAAGGATTAGGAATTTGGTATCCCAGAGAAGATGGTCTAGCTCTGAGTGGATATTTAGATTCTAATTTTGGAGGATGTAAGATCGACAGGAAAAGCACTAGCGGCACATGTCAATTTCTGGGACACAAGCTCATTAGCTGGTTCAGCAAAAAGCAGCACTCTGTTGCTATCTCCACTACTGAAGCAGAGTATGTAGCTGCTGCTAGTTGTTGCTCACAAATTCTATGGATAAAGCAACAATTACAAGATTATGGGATTTCTCCTGAATGTGTACCCATCTATTGCGACAACAATAGTGCCATGTGCATCACAAAGAATCCTGTTCATCACTCTCAGACCAAGCATATTGATATTCGTCATCATTTCATACGAGACCATCAAGAGAAGAGAGATATCGATGTTCGCTATATATGCACCGAAGATCAAATAGAAGACATATTTACAAAGCCTCTTTCAGAAACCAGATTTAAAGAGTTATGTTTGAAACTGGGATTGATGGAATTAGATACAGATGTGGATGAATGAGTCCTAGCTCTCATTCTTTCTATAAGGATATCCTCGCAATTTGGTTGATAATTATTATATTCTGCTTGCTATGTCTTCGATCTGTTGAAGATATCTTGACATTACTACACAACAAAATGCTGAACAATGTCATGAAAATAGTTGAAAAGAAGGAATCTAAAATCAGCATATTCATTCAACAAAAGGATTACAGACTTCGAAGGCTATCAGATACATCCAACCCTACACCATCATGTGCTACAAATCTAACAACATTTTTTGTGGACGCAAAAGGAAGGAGAGCTCAGAGCATTCTTCAACCACAGTTAGGGAAGTGAGCCCTCAAAGGATAAAAGTCGAATCCCATCAAAGGGATACCTTCAGAAGCAAGATGAGGGAACGTCTGCTCAAGCAACCAACTTAGCTGCATGGCAGTTGGCAGAGGAAACTGAGGAAAGAGATCGATACATCTCTTCACTCCATCAAAGAAGAATTCCGCCCAATCAACGTCCTTCATCTCTGCATCAATGGCCATCATGGCCCTCCAAATCCTTGGGTTGAACACATAATTGTCAGCAGGGACTCCAAAGGTAACATTGCTAACAATGTCAAAAATGACTCTGTACTCCTCCTTCAACTCCAAACATGATGGAGTTGGTGAAAAGTCACAGTTGTCGGACTGCCTCCATTTATTCCAGAAGCCAAACTTTGGAGCAGTCAAGTGGCGGAAGACATCCATGACACGAGTAGGACCCCGAGGAAGGCCAAACTTTTGAGAGAAGAAGGCCGGAGTCCAGCAAACTACTTTATTGTCAAAACAACTCCAAATAGCATCATCATCGGTTTTACTCCTGAAGATAAAGCTTTGAAGAGCTCGTTTCTGATAGCATGTCGGCATTGTAGTCAGAACCTGGGTCAGGCAACTCTCATGAAGAGCTCCCATAACGAAGTTGGCAACACGACAGTTGTTACCATATTCAAAATACAACCCTGATTCATGAAGAATCTGGTTGCGAGTGACAGGTAAATCACTTGGAGCAATGGTAATACGATGTATTTTGAAACTAGAGAAGGAGGAAATGCTATACAAAGTGGAGTGGAAAAGATGAAGTTCCAGTATACAAGTGAGTCGTTCTTTATAGCAAGATCATGGCTCTATCCATAATGGGAACACTCTCCCAAAAGTGTCCTTTCAAATGAATTCAAAACTCAGAGGAGCGAAAGTCAAGGAGTCTCGACAAAGGGGGAAACGCCACCTGTCTTAATAAGACTACTTACGGCAAGTCGACCTACTTGAGTATTCTGGCGTTCTCTTCCACGAATGCTTAAAGAAGACACCAAAGGATATCCCAAATCCTTTGATTAAGACAGAAATCTGCCGTCTTAAATGATAGCACTTGATGACCTTGAGTGGAAAATAGTAGCTCACATCAGACACAGGAAGGTTGCTACAGACACTCAAATCACTTGAAAGGCAGCTTGCTGAGACAATGACGCAAGCATATCAGAAACAAAGTATCAGAAGAGATGTTATTTCTATCTTTGATTTCTTGAAGACATCGTTACTTATTCTGGAAGATGATTACATCTGCTGAAGATTATTCATCATAGTTCTCTGCTAATATTGAACATGCCGAGCAGAAATTGGTTGAAAATTCCGTCAACAAATGACAGACAACAAAACATAGTTGTGCAGTCTTTCATATATCTTTTCATTCATCGACAAGGTGTCATTACAAAAGAAAAGAGGAGGATTACAAACAACAAGATCGCTAATCTAGGAGGAAGAAGGTCTAAATGGGAAGAAGTCCGTATTTACAAGATTCGTTGGTTCTTCTGCTATCTGAGGAAAACTCTGCTCCAACAGCCAACTAAATTGCATTCCATTCAGCAGAGGCACTGCCGGATAATACTGGACACAATCTCGAACGCCGTTGTAGATATATTTCGCCCAGTCTACCTCAGCTCCATCGTTAATGGACATCATGATTTGCCACGTTTCTTTTGAGAAGAAAGTTTCATCACAGTCCTCCCCCATCAACATATTATTAGCAATACGAAAGAGCACCCAATAAGGAGTGCGCAGATCGTATGCTGAGACAGACAAGGAAAATTCAGACAAAGGCGTTCGTCTCCATCTCTGTCACGCAGACCATTCAGGAGCAATATCCGTCACACGGTGATCAAAGACAGACCCAGGACCTCTGGGAAGACGTTCGGTGACCAATAGATGAGTTTGCCACGGAAGAAACCGTAAATTCCATCTCCCTCCACAGAACAGTCTTCGATAAATTCTCGAAGAACATCGTCTTGGAAATGTCTGGGAGTAGCAGTAACGAATTGGGTCAATCCACTGCAATTCAACTTCGACATGACGATCTCTGCCACTCTCGGATTGTTATCGTACAAAGAGTTCAAACCAGCCTCATGAAGGATCTGGTTTCGGCGCAATTCCAAGGATTGACCAGGAGAATCCATTTTCTTGAAGATCTTCTGAAAGAGACAAAAGGAGAATACTCAGAAAAAGGGCTTCTGTGATGATAAAGATACACACAAGAAGGACATTTATAGGGGAAGAGTCATAACTCTGTTCACAAAAATCGATTCGTTTCGATTCAGAGTTAATGATCATCTAATACACAACGAATAAATAGACGACACGTCAGATCAGTCAAAGTATTTCTTGAAAAAGTAAACGACGCTTGGAGAAAAGCTTACACTAAAGATCGACGGTTCATCTGCTAAGAGCTGAGACTCTGCTAGAGATGAAGACTCTACTAGAGATTAAGACTCTGCTAGAGAAGAAGTATCTGCTAGAGTGAAGACTCTGCTAGCAATGAGAACTCTGCTAGCGAATGAGAACTCTGCTAAAAAGTAAGGTCTATGCGAGATGATGGATATTCTGCTAACTACTCTGCTAAATGATGGATACTCTGCTAGATAACGAAAGCTCTGCTAACTACTTTCTAAAGCGGTATCTGCTACGCTTTCAGCAGAACATGTATCCTTGCTACCAATCAGCGATCTGCTACATTCTTAGAAGAAGCATATACAACAGAATTACTACATACTCCCTCCGTCCCATTAGATTAGTCCAGTTTGGTTTCGGCACAGAAATCAATGTTTGTGAGTGTAGTGGAATTAATATTTTATTGATGTGAGGAGATTTTTTTCCATTTTAGGAAAGTGGACTAATCTGGTGGGACAGACGAAAATGGAAATATGGACTAATCTGGCGGGACAGAGGGAGTATTTGATTATCAAGGATATTATCTAGCAGATGTTTGATATCGAGCGCACATATATATATGGGATTGTCTAAATCAAAACATAGACATCATTTTATATATAGTTCAACAAAAATATCTACATGAACAGAGGATTCAACCAAATCAGAAAGGCGACATAGGCACAAAAGGATAAAAATCTATTCCTCGAAGGTTCAAGGGACCTAGAGTGAGATCGGTAAATCTCTGTTCTAACAGCCAACTTAGCGGCATTCCATAAGGAAGGTGCAGTTGAGGGAACTACTGCACACTCTGTCGGACCCTTTGGAAGACGAACGCCACCCAGTCAACCTCTGCCCGATCATCAACCGCCATCATGACCTTCCAGACTTCACGAGAGAAGATCATATCATCCGGATTCACTCCCATCAACATTCCACAGACTATCTCGAAAAGAACTTGATAGCGAGTCTGCAGTCCGTATGCTGATGGGGTAGGCGAAAACTCAAGATCAGAAGAATGCCTCCATCTCATCCATGAAGTCCACTCTGGAGTGATTTCATTGTTGCGGTAATCCATCACAGAAATTGGACCCCTCGATAAGCCAAACTCCGAAGCAAAAGTGTCCACCGTCCATCTCAACAACTGATTCCTGAAGACACCTACGATGGAGTCTCCAATGGGCTGACTTTGTCGGATGAAGAACTGAAGATGTTCTCTATGAAACGCATGAGGCGTCAAAGAGATGAACTTAGCCACACCACAAGCATGAAGACTGGACATGATCCATTCTGCTATGTGGTACTCTATTTCATATTCCTTATACCGACCAGAATCACAGAGAATTCTATGGCGCGGAATGAAGAAAGGTTGAGTCTGTTCCATATCTTCGTATTAGTGAACTTTGTGAAAAGAAGAACAAGAGTTGCAAGAAGTCGTATCAAATGCATCGCCTGCTTATGCTATTTAAAGAAGAGCCATTGGTAACTGCTCACCTCTGAAGCTAAAGGGTCGCTGAGTAGGAGTGAAGTAGCTCATTAATAAAATGGTCAAATTGGAAGAGATTATGATCATGCATGAAAAGCAATGCCGGAGATTATTATGATGATACCATGAAATACGTGGTAGCATCTGCTTGATTCTATTAATATTGGCTGCTGAAAAATCTCAAATCAGACGTGGGACGTTTGCTTTTCAATATGGAGAAACATTTAATGCATCCAGACGACGGCGACAAATCAGATTGTGCCACGTCATCCACACTCAAGCTACGAAGCACGTGTTTATACTCACGATCTGCCTCTCAACCCCAACCATTGATTGAATTTAAAGTGCTTTCAATCCTCGTCGTCAATTTCTCCTCGTACTCTGAAATCTTCTACACCATAATTAGATTTCAAATCCCCACCAATCTTCAGAAACCCTTCACCTCCGTCCTTGCAAAACCCTCTCAAACTTCCCAGAAAAATTACTCAACCATGACTTTAAATCCAAATTCTTCAACCTCATCACACAAAGACACAAATCCCGAATCTTCATCTTCAGAAAACCAAGACACAACTCGATTTCAACAGCCCACATTCATCTATCCAGCCACCACTTGCTCGCCCCTGCATGTTAGACATGCACCCGAGTTCACCGGTATTGAGAAGAAAGAGGACATTGATGAGTCCATTCCATACGGCACATTGGTAACCATGGCCAGACAGAAGAAGTTGTTCAATCATTCGGCGGAACGGAGACGAGTGGCCCAGATCATGAAAGACAGGGTTCTGTACATGCCACTCGCCAACAAAAACTTTCCCAAATGGATTTTAAATCTTCTTGATTCCGAACTGCTAGTAAGGTATCTCACTGCTGAACCTGATCAATTTCATCCGCATATGGTTGCTGAATTTTATGCTAGAGCTGTTATGAGTGATGATCAGAAGTCATTCAAGACATGTGTATATGGGAATATTGTAGAAGTGAATGCTGATCTGCTTTCCCGTACTTTTGGACTTCGAAACTATGGAACCAAAATCTCTCAGTATAAGGTGAATGATATAGCCGAAATGGAAAGATGATGGAACCTTTGGAAGAAGTCAGGAGAAAAAGGGCAACCTAGTACGTTTAAGGTTAACACCTCGATCAACACCTTGACAAAGGAATACAAACTCCTTGCCGAAATTGTGATAAAAATGCTCCAGTGCGATGCTGGTTCATACTCGGAGCTCTCAGCCAAGAAGTATGTCGTGATGATGGCATTAAACGACAATGTTAAGGGTAATTGGGCTGAGTTCATACTTGAACGATGGGCAGAGCATGCTAAGAAAAATGCTCATATGGAGATCGATGGAACATTCTCCTCGAATGTAAACTTTGGGTTGAGGATTAGTAAATTCTTGGAGATTCTGTTTACCAACACAGGCGTGGATCGTGGAGTTGCACTACTTTCCACAGACTACATTCCTGTCACTAGACACAAGCCTAAGCCGATCAATATCAGAAATCCTCGAAGGTTAAAAGGGAAGTCTAATGTAGACAAGAATAAACCTACATCCCCAGAGGAACCAGATGAAGCTAGTTTAGCAACACCCACACTTCAACACTCCATTCCCATAACCGAAGAAGAATTAGCAGTGTTGAAGAAGAATGCAGAAACAGATCATTGTTTCAAAAACCTTGAGGAAATTGAGAAGTTAGGAAACTTATCAGTTGATCAGATCAACGACATCGTGACCTCAAAGGAAGAAGAACAGATTCCAATCACTCTTGGAGCACAGGCACTACCTATTCAACCAAACAAGAGAACCGCAACAACTCCTCCTGTGACTAAGGCAAAGAAGAAGACCAGGAGAAAGTTGGAACTACTTACGGATAAGGAAGCATTAGAGAAAGCAGAAGCAGAAAATAAGAGTGCTACAGCTGCTGAAGGAATTGATACAGCAGAAAAAGATTCTACAGAGAATGTTACTGAGGACACCACTGATCCAGATTACATCCCTAAGTCTCTCAAGATTGCAGAAGAACGCAGTCAGGAAACAAGAAAAGCAAAGAGGAGACGCATAGCTACTCTAAAGGAAATCGAGAAGAAAGATTACCAAAAGTTCATCAGTAACTTGGCATTCGAAGGCAGAGACAGGAACTTCGAACGAGTCAAATCCGCTGCTGAAGAATTTATGGCCCAGAAAAGAGCTGCTAAAGAAGCTAGCAAAGAGGTCAGTGCTAGCAGAGGAGTCGAGGCTAGCATAGTAAATGAAACATCAGCAGAGCATACGAATCATCCATTAGCAGAAAGGCATGATGCTGGAGAAAATCGAATTCCAGCAGAGAATGAAGAAATAGCACATACTTCAGCAGACACTATCATAAGGAATGCTACAGAAGATTCGGCTGCTGATCTTCTACATCTAACAGAAGAAGCTACGAAGAAAGGAAAAGGGAAGGCTGATTCAGCAGAAGAATCAATTCTCAATCAGTCACCTGATCAGCAGATTAACATTGAAGAAGAAGAATTATCAGATACATAATTCACAAAAAGGCTGGAATCTGGAGCATTCAATGAAACTCACTACCCATGGGAAAAGTTTCACAGAAGAAATGATGCAGAATCTAGTGAGATTCAAAATGTTGAAGATCAAGTCGAATCACTCATCAATCCTAGTTCAGCGAAAGGAAAACCAGACGAAAATATGTTAGCAGGACTGTCGGCGCAGACACCCCTAGCAGAACATCCGAAGGAAACACTCGTTGGTAATCAATCTGCTAACACATTAGAAAAGGAATTAGGTGCTGAAACACCTCAACTAGAAGAAAATGATTCTCACCTCACTGAACCTGAATCATCTTGCATCTCTGAATCTGACTCCGATGGAGAAGCTGAAGAAATTTACAATGCAAAGTTCTTGAGGAAAGAAACCACAGGATCAGAGGCTATTCTTCGAGTACCCCTCAATGGGCTGCCAGGACGTTGCTATGGACTCCGAACAATTAGTCAATGGTGTGCAAAGGTTCATCCCGAAGAAGTACCTAACTCTGATTTAGGACCTATGGCTGAAGAAATAATGCAGTTTGTTGAATCTGAAACAAAAAGAGCCATAGCAGATCTATTCTACAGTGAGTTGGATGAATCAATACCTGAAGGACGCTTATTGGCAGAAGAGTTTCGTCGATGGAATAAGTTTGATTACATCATGTATCAACTCTGCTTCGAAGAGAGGGTGATATGTATCGCAGCTAAAGGATTAAACTTCTGGAGGTGTGAGAAACATTGGTGCTTTGATTGAATTGACCAAGTTCCAGGGATGAAACAATTCTCGGATAAACAAGTGATGTGCAGACTTCAAGCCATCCGAGAACACCGTTCCCTCTTGAAAACTGCTGGGTTACCAAAGTCCACCTTCGTACCTGATGGATACTCTGATGCTAGAGTTGAATTGTCCAAAAGACAGGCAAAAGCTGTTGTTGCCTACGAGAAACGTCAGTTGGAATATGAATCGCAACAAGAGGAGCGTCGGAAGGCTCGAAGAGAGGCACTGGCCACTGAGCGGGCTGCTCT
>JAPKLW010008239.1:0-13692 GCA_026898455.1 Plectranthus barbatus | reverse complement strand
TACAAAACACTTAATCATATATGCTTTCAGTATATAATCCCAACAATGTGATGCATGCATAAGTTGGAAATCTCAACTTCAACCAGTTGTTGCTTTATCTACTACTGAAACTGAGTATATTGCTATGACCGATGCTTTTAAGGAAGCCATTTGGCTAAAAGGATTGTTGTTTGAAATAAATTTCCTTAGTGAGAATCCTATTATATACTCTGACTCTCAATCTGCTATACATCTTTGTAAAAATCATGTGTTTCATGATAGAACTAACCACATAGATGTTAGGTTTCATTTCATAAGAGATGTAGTAGAAAGAGGGATTATCTACTTGAAAAAGATTGCATCTGAGTTCAATCCTGCAAACATGGGTACTAAGTGTCTTCCATATGAAAAGTTCATGTCTTGTCAGAAAATCTTAAATTTTGAAAATGCTTAACTTGGCTCAGTGTTGCGTTTTGTTTTCCTTTTTCAAAACTACTACTCTGGTTTACTTTGTGTAACCATCTATATTGCTCATGTGCAAGTTCATAGTTAATATAAGTTTAACAACATGTGTCTATGTGACTTGTGATAATATGAAATGTGTAATGATGTGTATAACTCAGTGTTACTTCCATTACTTATTCTGGGTATTGTCTAAATCTTGCAGGTACTTCTACTCTGTGAATGTGTACCTTAGCCATACCCACACACACAAAAGTCCTAGTACATGAATTGCTAGGCAACCGGCGATGATGACAGCCAATAAGAGCTAGCCCCAAGCAACCATGACCAAGGTGGAGAATGTAGGAATATGTGGCCATGTTTATTTGGGCTGCTTATCTGTTTTAGCCCATATGCTTTCTTATCCCGAGCCCATTTCCCTTGGTTGGGTTTATGGATTGGATACCGGGTAGTTTTCTGGTTCGGGCTAAGCAGTTATGCGGGGCGGTTACTATAGTTCACTATATAAGGGGTGTGACCCATTTTCTCTCTCAATCAGAAGAAAACCCTAACCCTAATTGCATCGTTCTCTCTCTTTTCTCTGTGTTCTCTCCTCCTTCTCTCTTCAACCCTAAGTATTTCTGTGAGGGATCTGAGGTGAGCTTGAGTGCTTGAGAGTGTTCTTGTCGTGCCTTCGTGTTCCCGCAACTCCTTTGGTCAGAGGAAGGCTTGGGGCGCTCAGACGGTAAGGTCTGAGCCAATCCTCCCGTTCCTTCTAAGTGTGGTGGCTGAGGCACTCAGATCTGAGGAGTTCGAGGGGGTTCTGGAGCGTGGAGATCAAGCTTGAAGGTCGGAAGCACTCCGATCGTGGAACCCTAGTCCGATCTGAGCTAGGTCGGAGTCCGGTGGTGTAACAGGCGGGTTAACGGGCCTGCAACCTTGAATCCTAACACCCATGAATCATATTTCACTGATAGAAATAATGTTTGATAACCGCACTCCTAATTTTCTACGCTTCAGATTTTCTCGCCAACTTCTTCCTTTTCAGATCTGTTTACATTAGTAATCGTAAGATGTTTGTCACTGAGTTCGGCGAATGACGTATCTATTCAAGATACAAAAAACTATACTAGTGAACGATAGACTGTTATTCATGGTACTGTTAGAGGAGCATTCCGTCTATCCAAATACTCATCGGTGGAAAATATTCATGGAACTGAGTTTTGTCCACAATGCTCTTCTAGCTGATCTCGGACCCAATGTTCACCGATAAGAATCTCAAATTGCAAATTTTATTTTGAAATTGGGGCTATAGGGATTAAATAGTAATTTTAAAAATTAATTTTATTATATTTATCTTAAGGGGCTACATTGAGAAAAATTTGTAGTTGTATTTAGAATTACCCTATGGAGTATTATTATATTTTAGGCATCTTGCTATAAATATAGAAGTCAAAATGTCCAGAATAATCCATATTGTTTATTAAGATATTAAATCTAATATGGTTTTTTCTGTTAAAATATAACCCAATTCTTTTTTATCATAAAAATATTGACGAAAATTTTAATAGCTGATGCAAAATTAAAAACTAAAACAATTTATTAAAAAATATGAAAAACTATCAAACCTAACCCAAATTATACCTAAACTAAATTGAACACATCAAATCGAAATCCACATTTTTTGTAGTAACTGTATTCATACAAATCACAAAACTACAAATCTCAGCAATTAGAATAATTTTATCAACTTTTTTTTATTTACATTAATTTAAACACACACCGTATAGGTCAGAATTTAAATCCATGACTTATTGACATAGATAGAGTGCTTTTACCATATTTCTTTTTTCATAACTCTGAACCACACAAAGGAATAGGAAAAAGTAATTTATTTTTTGAAGAGCAAATATATATCTATATTTCGTTGAAGATGACATCTCTATTTATTAATTAAAGAAATATACATAGAATTTAAAAATACTCGAATTTCAATTGGGTACAGTGTTGATATTCATAATATTCACACATATCTGTGAGGATATAATCGTATCTCAAGATTGTATAGATAGATATATATCATAGATAGATATATATTTGTTTCCTTCATGGATTAGGTTTAGGTTTTCTATATGGATTAGGTTTAGAGTTTTCTATTTTATTTTTTAGCTCTATATATATGTACCAACCATTTAAATCGTTTTCTTCAATCAATGAATAATATTGGTACACCAAAATTCTACATGGTACCAGAGTCATCGGTTCAATTTTAAAGCTTCCGCAAATTTTTCTCTCAACCCATCGTTCTCTTCTTCGTCCATGGCTGACAAAAGTGGACTCGTCAATGATCTCATGTCTCCATATTACATAGGGCCATCCGATAATCCAAGCCACGTCTATGTTACCGACCTCCTCAATAACGGAAACTACGGAGATTGGTGTGAAGAGATGAGTAACTGTCTCTTGGCGAAAAACAAGCTTGGATTCGTGGATGGGTCGCTGCCGATGCTTGAGAACGATCCTTCAAATCTACTTCTGTGGAAACGATGCAATGCTATGGTAAAAGGATGGCTTGTCGTCGCAATGGACAAGGAGATTCGAAATAGCGTCAAGCACGCCAAGATAGCACGGGAGATATGGAGCGATCTGGAAGAAAGATTCGGGAAGGAAAGCGCACCAAAGGCCTATGAGTTGAAGAGAAACTTGACCTTCACGCGTCAAGATAAAATATCAGTTTCAGCCTATTATACAAAGATGAAAAGTATATGGGATGAGATCGATGCGGTAACAGTCACGCCAAAGTGTACGTGTGGAAAGTGCACTTGTGATGCAGGAAAGTTGTTTGCCGATAAGGTTTAGAAAGAAAGAATTTATGAGTTTCTGATGGGTCTAGATGATGTTTTCAACACCATCAGAAGTCAGATTTTGAGTATGACGCCACTGCCCAGTCTTGGAGTAACGTACCACCTTGTAGCAGAGGATGAGCGCCAACGGATGATTACGAGTTCCAGAAAGCCAACCCTGGATGGAGCCGCGTTTCAAGTCCAAAAACAAGAGAATATTGAAAAACGAGAAATTGCTAAGGATGCGAGATCACCTCCTCAGTGTAGAAATTGTGGCAAGTTATGGCAAACGATAGAGAATTGCTATGAGATTGTTGGATATCTAGAAAGGAGAAAGGGAGGCAAGCCTTGGAAGGAAGAAATGGGAAAATCCGACCGAAAACCGTCATCTGCGTACAAAGCAACGCATGTCGATGGCAGCACCGTCGATACCAATATCCTACAAGGGTTTACTCCTGAGCAGTTGAACCACCTGAAGGATATACTGAATGGTGGCGAAAATAATTGTAGGGTTTGAGTCTCGATGGACAACACGAGTTGCCATTAATTAAATTCTTGCCAAGGATCGTTCTTAGGGTACCAGGAACAAATTTCAATTAAATAAACCATGCGATCCTATGCATGCTCCTAAAAAATTAATTGCAGAGGATGGATTTAGGGAATACCTGATTTCACCGTTTGATCTACAGATCAAGATCGGAGCCAATAACGATGAAATAACCTTAGATCTGAGATAGAACGCCGGCGATGGATAGTTGTTCCTATAGACCTGATCTTCTGATCTGTTCCCTTGCTCCTTGGAAATCTGGTGAGGATTATCTACCAAGTTAAATCCGAGATCTGGAGGAATCGATCAAATCCTCCCACTGGATAGCCGTCGCCGTCTCTCTCTATTTTCAATACTAAATTGTCTAACGTGATCTGATAGAGAGAAGGCCTATATATAGTGTTAGGGTTTTGAGAAACCCTAACCCTAATGGGCTGTGAGCAGTTAATGGGCCAGACCAGGGATCAGATGCAAATAATAAAGTGGGCCCTCTTTATCAATTAATCCTTCCTTGTTCAACCCAGAACATAATTAATTAATAAAACATTATTTTAACCTTCACCACTGTAACAATGCTGACTCGCCCCTTTATTACCACGTTATTAAGAACGGGTTGCACCAAACTAACATGATCCACATATTAAAGGTTTTAGACATTCATTAATTAATTTGGCTTATGACAATCAGCCACAATTAATTAATCTCTTATTTCCAAAGTAATACCACTCACTCATTTTCACTTATGCCTGAATTAAATAATTCAACCTACAGGGTTTAGCATAATGAACCTTGTGAGCTCTTCAGGGAATGTCACCATCCAGAAACGGATATGCTTACCTAAACGTCCAGACTAAGCAGGCCACACACAAATTGCCAACACCCAAAATACGGTTATAAGAATACATGTAAGACTCGCCACCATGGTAAATCAAAGTGCGGTCAATCTGTGTGTGCCCCTTATCCTTCAGTAAGGTTTAAGATCATAGGAAGTATGTTAGGGATCTGGCTCATTCATATGTCAATGAGAATGGCACATCCCACTGTTGATCTCATCAATACATAAACATGTACCGACACATCAAGTAGCTAGGATAAGCCCACTTATGAACCGATGTGTCGCAGCTTAGACCGACAGCCTATCCAGGGACTGTCTCAGCTGTGATACTGTTTATATCTCGCGAGGTCAAATGATTCATATGATCCTCTGTGATCTCCTACACACCATATGATCATCCCTATAGGCGAGATAATAGGATATTATGGTTCGTTGTATGTTTGTTTTATCACACAACGAGCATTGTTGTGGCAACACATATATGAAGACCAGTGTACAAAACACTTAATCATATATGCTTTCAGTATACAATCCCAACAATCTCCCACTTATACTTAAAGCATAATACCATTGCTTTATCAAAGTATTAAGTGTGTCTATACTGTCAATCACTCCCACTGCATTCACGTCACCTCTTGTCACGATTTCTCGTATGATGTGATACCACACATTCTATGCGTTTCACCACCTTGTGAGTCTTGGGTTCCCTTGAGTTTGTCATTGCACCAACACAATCACAATTCCTTGTAATTTGATTAGGCAAACTCAGAACACACACCTCTAGAGGATAACACCGGAGTTATACTGCTTCTTGCGAAGCTAATGAAGCTGTCAAAAACACAGCCTTCATACCGAAATCTGCAACACACTTCTGTGTTAGATTCCTATAACTCCTCCTCCAAGGCAAACAAATAGTTAGAGGTCGATTTCCTTTCCTTATGATCCTCCTGGATATCCGATTCCATTCAACTCACAAGGCCCATTCACTAACCAATTTGCCTATCAAGAGTTGAACTGATATCTGTTTAACATGCTTATAGTAGTACAGATATCTAACTTCGTTCATTTACAATATAGAAATACTACAATCTTTCTTGCTATGAATGACTCCCACAGAATCAATTTAAACGACTTGAGATACCTGAACATCCTTTTTCTTGTGACCACACAAGACTTTAATTCAAAAGATGTTCCGAGATCTCATAAGTCCTACTTCTGAAACTGTTCGGATAACCATCCTTTATGCCTGACAATATCTCCACACCGTTTCCGGATGTGAAAATATTATCTGCATAATGTGCAAGGAAAAACCACGCTTCCGCTGACACATAACTGGTACGTGAAACTATCATTCTTGATAGACAATATCGAAATGTCTGTTAAATGACCTTGAAGCTCCTTTAAGTTCATACTTGAACTACATTGACTTCCAGACATGATGCTTTGCACACAACTTATCTAGTTGTTGCATATAGATGTCGTCACCTTTTATCAAGGTACCCGTTTATAAAATACGGATGACATCATCTATCTTCCAGATAGTTAGATTCATATGTGCTGTTATGGTTAAAATAATTCGAATGGGTTTAACAGTTGCAACCAGTGATAAAGTCTTGTTGTGAAACATGCCTTACTCACTAACCTAGACAATCAAATATACTAGGTTACCATTCGAGCATTCTTCTTATATATCAATCAGTTGCCTATAGCTGGTAAGCTATTTCGCAATTACTGATCTTGATACACGACCATAACATTTACTGATTCATTTCTGAATCCATGACTTAACGTCGTTAAACTGCATCTTTTGTCTTAACAGCTTCGTTGCGTTTTAAGGGATAAGTACGATATTGTTCGTTAAACTAGGAACAAGCCCAGAGACTGTTTCCACGAACTAGTACCACTAAGCCTGTTAAGGCAACCTCCCACTGCAACGATGCTCCTTTTATGTTGTCAGTTAATGGTGCATTAATTTGTGGTTTACCACCTTACACAGGTGACCGTGCAATCGGTACCATACCTTCCAAGGTATGCACAATATGCCATGGGGTATTTCCTAATGGATTTGAATTGTCTTCTCTAAAACGTTAGAGAACAATCCCACATTTGGATTCATTGTTTTATCCTATACAACTTGCTTGTTTCTGGGATACACAAAGCGACCATCTTTTTCGTTTACGTGGAATAGCCCACAAAGCAGTACTAGCTTAAACCTTTCTTCCAAACAATCAATTTCCTATATCAGCTTTACAGCCGAATTACCCATCATTGCCCTTTTGACAGAGTCAAGGTCTGCCAGGGTATTTGGAACTGATTTAGAACGCACTAGATTAAGCAAAACACACAACTGCTTTTGGCGCTCTTCCCAAAAATGAAAGTTTGTCAAAAATTGGCATAACTTGTAAACTCTTAAAGAATCTTATTTCGTTTTACCTATACTATCACAATCGAGGAGTAATAGGTGTAGTTAACTGGGATGCAATCCCTTTGCTCTGCTAGATACTGTAAAACCCCATCACTTAAGATATACCATTATGAATGAACCATAATGTTTTTACGGTCTTGTTTAACTTATTCTCTACCTTAGTCTTGAACGCTCTTGATTAAAGCAAGAGACTAAGACTTGTAGTGAACTAGATAAACATATCCAAATCTTAAATGATTACAGTATCAATACCTGTTAAGGCAACTGCGGAAGTAGACTCAAACCAGCAAACCAGAGCAAACACGAAATAATCTATAGAGATTCAATCGCCTATTAAAAGGCATGGTTACCATCTTATACCTCTAAGCAGTTGTCATAAGTACCATTCTTGGGAATACCTGGATTGAATCCATAATTCCATGAATTACTTAAAATTACTTAGACTGATGTAACCTATCTCTATAGCTATTCTTTAAATTATACCTTAGAACACTGACAGTTTATGTAATCAAGTAATGAAGAGACAACCATCCATAATAGAAAACACTGTTATTCATCATGATAGAAAATTTCTATCTGAATAACTGATAATCCATAGATGAAAATTGTTTATCAAAACAAAGCCAATATCTCTTCAAAAGATCTTGAATTAAAACAGAGTTTTGACATAAACTTAAAGCAAATAACTCCAACAACTTGAGAACGATCTCTAGCATCTTCCTTGGAGTTGGAAGTCCCGTCATCCTCAAGCATTATCATCAGCTTGATTCTCTGCATAGCGCAGCCAAAATATGATTAGTATTCACAGTAACCACTACTCACAAGGAGTAGAAAACTGATACTAAACATGTAAATGATGACGTACCTCGTCCATTGGTGTTAACACCTGGACAATTTGCTCTCTAGTGTCCTATCTTGCCACAGCGGTAACACTTGCCCTTTCCTTTAACTTTCCCAGCCTTTTTCTTTGGAGCAAAAACTCCATTGTTACCACCAGCAGTTTTCTTGTTCTTGTTCCTAGCCGTTCTCTTAGTATTTGCTCGTTTAGGAGCAGCAGACCGGCTACCGGAAGAAACTAAAACTGCTTTTTCGGGTTCCATCAGGGACTGTGCTGCCATCAAGTCACTGAGTAACTCATTAAGAGTATACTCCTTCTTGTTCATCACAGCATTCAACTTGAAGTTTTCAAAGGACTTGGGAAGAGAGTTTAGTATGATATCGACTTGGGCTTCCGCGTCAATACCACCACCATGCAACGTTAGTTCATCCATGAGGTGAGTCATGGCAACCACGTGCTCTCTCACCGAACTGCCTTCAGACATTTTCTTACTCACAATCTCCTTCATGAGATTGAATCTGACAGTTTTGTCCGTCTGCCCATAAGTCGCTGTTAGATTATCCATAATCTCACAGGCCTTATCACAATGCTGATGCTGCAGCTGCAGTACCTTACTCATAGTGGTCATCATGTAGCATTTCACAACATTATTAGACTTGATCCACTTATTGTAAGACTGCTGCCGCTCGACGGTAGCATCAGTAGCTGGGACTGGCGGACAAGTATCAGTAAGGACAAACATGTGTTCTTCCGCAACAAGGATATAATCCAAATTACGTTTCCATTCAAGGAAATTCGGACCATTGAGAGGGTTTTGAGCGAGGATATTAATGACATTATTCATAGACATATCTGAAAACAAATAAGCGAATTAAAGTAAGCACATACTACGAACAATTGAAACAAATATGCATAGAACCTTTAGATAAAATAATGCAATTTGCTTCCTCCAATTGCCCAAGCTAATTTACAGAAAACGCTCAACAAGACCAAAATGATCCTTTAATTTCTTAACATGCCAGGTATCTTAAGCAAAAGAAATTAATATTGGAGATCTTAAGACCATGTTCACCTATCCGGAGCAGGGACATCATTCATGAGTTATACTCCAGGCAACATCTAAGCCAGTTTAACCACAATCCTAACTCTGGATGTTTAGAGCGATTTAGCATACGTACTCGACCCATACCGCATGCCCCTCACATCCTTCGTTATCTCATTTAGTTTAATCTTAGAGACCAGTGAAAGTTGTCTCAATGCAAGCCGCTTCAGCAGACGTTTGCTTAGAGGCTCCCACTTCTCATCTTAAACTAAATGTTTTATTTAGAAACCTCATCGCATTAGAATTGGTAAATTATTTCTAACGCAAGCTGCTTCTGCAGACGTTTACGCTTCGAAATGCCTTACTTCTAATGAGAGGTCGTATTTGTGGAGGTCTAATGATCTTGGTTAGAAAAGAACCAAAATCCAGCTTAGTATTTTTAATTCTAAAGGTTTCATGCGCACACATTATTTTATGTTGCCATAAATTATGTCACACCCAAAATTCCATCATAAATTAATATGATCCCGGAATTTATAGACACAATTTAAAACATAAAATAAATCACATAAGACATGATCAAAAATTAAATTGCAACATGCTTATAACAGTAAATAATTAAAGCAAATAATCATGCTTCCTATTATTTACTAGTGCGCAAATAATAAATCACATAAATACGAGAATAAATAAATAAACAAATAAATTCCCGTGGCCCCTCAGATGCGATTACATGGAAATAAATCAAATCAAATTATTAGAAAATTTAATTGTAATACAGATCTTCAAACTGGGCCTCCGTTGGACTTGAAATCTGATTTGAACTGATTTAACAACAACTGGGCTTCACATTAGGGTTTCTGGCCCAAACAGCAGCCAAACCCTAATTTTTCAGACTTGCGGGCCGCCGACGGGCCGACGGGCCCGAGCTCCAGCCCGGGCAGCCACAAACCCTAGCCAGGAAACCCTAGCCGCCACCCACACAGCAGCGCCGCCACCGCCTTTCTGGCCGCTGCTTGCAGCCGGACTTCGTGCCCAGCCTGTCGCCTGCGACGCATCTTCTTCCGCCGTCGTCGCCGGCCGCAGCAGTAGCAGCCGTTGCCATTTCCGGCGACTAAAACACGCCAGGAGAAGCAACAGAAACAGCAACACGGTCACGTGCCTTCTTGCCGCTGCTTGCAACCGCCCGCATCGTCTGCAACATCGCCGCTGGTCGCCGATGCAGCGCACGCCACGCCCCAGTCCAGCCACCATCATCGCGGATGCCGGCGTTCGCTAGGAAGCTCGCGCACGACCTCCACCATTGCTGGAACCGCATCGAAAAATGCAACGGGGGGAGAAAGGGACGGGCGCGGCCCAGCCGCAGGGAAGACTCCCCACCGCTGCCACCCATTTGCGCCGCCTCGGCCGGATTTGGGAGCTCGCCGGCCACCTGCACGCTGTCGCTGAACCGCCGTCGACCTGGGCTTGTCAGCAAAACACGCGCAGCAGCCTGAACAAGCATGGCCCTGCCACAGGCAGGGGTTCTGCCCGCCGCCGCCACCTGCCACCGCACGCCGCCGCCGGCGAGATCTGGACTGAACCCTAGTTCATGTCGCCTCTTTGTTCTTCGTTCTCCAATTCTCGTTCTTCTTTCGGATCTCAATTTTACAGATTTGAATAAAATAAAATACAAAAATTACAGATCTACAATCTATTACAATTTTTTCTATTAAATTTAACCACGGATTTTCTCGTGGTGAAAAACAGATCTAAAAACGAGAAGGCCATGAGAACAAAAACATCCACGACAATTTAAATCCATCCATGAACATACATATTCATTTAATTTCAATCCATCCAAGATAGAGCCTAAGAACATGAACCTGGCTCTGATACCAATTGTAGGGTTTGAGTCTACGATGGACAACACGAGTTGCCATTAATTAAATTCTTGCCAAGGATCGTTCTTAGGGTACCAGGAACAAATTTCAATTAAATAAACCATGCGATCCTATGCATGCTCCTACAAAATTAATTGCAGAGGATGGATTTAGGGAATACCTGATTTCACTGTGTGATCTACAGATCTAGATCGGAGCCAATAACGATGAAATAACCTTAGATCTGAGATAAAATGCCGGCGCTGGATAGTTGTTCCTACAGACCTGATCTTCTGATTTGTTCCCTTGCTCCTTGGAAATCTGGTGAGGATTATCTACCAAGTTGAATCCGAGATATGGAGGAATCGATCAGTTCCTCCCACTGGATAGCCGCCGCCGTCTCTCTCTATTTCCTCCCACTGGATAGCCGCCGCCGTCTCTCTCTATTTTCAATACTGAATTGTCTAACTTGATCTGATAGAGAGAAGGCCTATATATAGTGTTAGGGTTTTGAGAAACCCTAACCCTAATGGGCTGTGAGCAGTTAATGGGCCAGACCAGGGATCAGATGCAAATAATAAATTGGGCCCTCTTTATTAATTAATCCTTCCTTGTTCAACCCAGAACATAATTAATTAATAAAACATTGTTGTAACCTTCACCACGGTAACAATGCTGACTCGCCCCTTTATTACCACGTTATTAGGAATGGGTTGCACCAAACTAACATGATCCACATATTTAAGGTTTTAGACATTCATTAATTAATTTGGCTTATGACAATCAGCCACAATTTATTAATCTCTTATTTCCTGAGTAATACCACTCACTCCTTTTCACTTATGCCTGAATTAAATAATTCAACCTGCAGGGTTTAGCATAATGAACCTTGTGAGCTCCTCAGGGAATGTCACCATCCTGAAACGGATATGCTTACCTAAACGTCCAGACTAAGCAGGCCACACACAAATTTCCAACACCCAAAATACGGGTATAAGAGTACATATAAGACTCACCACCATGGTAAATCAAAGTGCGGTCAATTTGTGTGTGCCCCTTATCCTTCAGTTAAGTTTAAGATCATAGGAAGTATGTTAGGGATCTGGCTCATTCATATGTCAATGAGAATGGCACATCCCACTGTTGATCTCATCAATACATAAACATGTACCGACACATCAAGTAGCTAGGATAAGCCCACTTATGAACCGATGTGTCGCAGCTTAGACCGACAGCCTATCCAGGGACTGTCTCAGCTGTGATACTGTTTATATCTCGCTAGGTCAAACGATTCATATGATCCTCTATGATCTCCTACACACCATATGATCATCCCTATAGTAGAGATAATATGATATTATGGTTCGTTGTATGTTTGTTCTATCAGACAGCGAGCATTGTTGTGGCAACACATATATGAAGACAAGTGTACAAAACACTTAATCATATATGCTTTCAGTATACAATCCCAACAATAATCCTACTGCTAGCTTGTCCGTTCATATGGCAGGCAAGAATTGTGAAAATTTAGCATCATGGATTATTGACTCAGGATCCACAGACCACATTATTGGGAGAGGAGGCATTCTTGAGCATGAAATATGTGCCGTAAACAACACTCCAGTTAAAACGCCTAATGGAGAAGGAGAGGCTGTTACAAGAATAGGGAGCACCACTCTGCAAAATGGGTTGAAAATCAACAACGTTTTACGTGTCCCGAGTTTTGAATGCAATCTACTATCCGTCAGTCGTCTGAACAAAGAGCACAATTGTGCACTAACCTTTTATGCCAATGGTTGTGTTATGCACGACTTAACCTCGAAGAAGCTGATTGGAGCGGGTAAGGAATGTGGTTGTCTGTACTTCTTGGAGCCGACCAACAACAATCATCGGGTTTTCTCTACCAAAGTCAACGCAGATACATGGCACAAGAGGTTGGGACATGCATCAAAGGATAAGCTTAAAGATATTTGTGAGATTAGTAATAATGTTTGTGACCCTCGTATAAGGGCTAAACAAACTAGAGTTTCGTTTCCTTTAAGCTCCATTCGAACTCATAGTTGCTTCAATTTATTGCATTGTGATATTTGGGGTGGATATAAGACACCTTCCCTTACGGGAGCTTATTATTTCCTTACTATTGTCGATGATTTTAGTAGAGGCGTGTGGGTTTACCTGATGAAATTCAAATCCGAGACGAACGCATACCTCAAAATGTTTTGCAAGATGGTTAAAACACAGTTTGGGAAAAATGTCAAGCGTATAAGAAGTGACAATGGAGGAGAATTTCAATCAAGAGACATGATGGAATACTATGCTGAAAACGGGATACTTCTCGAAACCTCGTGCGTACACACGCCCCAGCAAAACGGAGTCGTCGAGAGGAAACATAGGCACATCCTGGAAATTGCTAGAGCCTTACGATTTTAGGCCAGTCTACCTATAAGTTTCTGGGGGGAGTGCGTGCTCACAGCTGCCTACATCATTAATCGTCTACCTTCTAAGCTGCTAGGAAATCGAACACCATATGAGGTCTAGTTTGGAAAGGTGCCGAGTTATGAGAATTTGAGGGTGTTCGGGTGCGTAGCATATGCCAAAGATATAGGAAAGGAGAATGATAAATTTGGTGAAAGGGGAAGGAAGTCGATCTTCATAGGATATCCACATGGACAGAAAGGGTACAAAGTATATGATTTACAACAAAAAATGGTGCTTGTCTCGAGAGATGTAGTATTCTTTGAAGATGTGTTTCCTTACGACAGCACCCAGGAAGAGAAGAAAGAAGCAACCGAAAGCCGCATGATTCACGAATCAGATGACCTTCAGCATGAACTTGTTGAAGAATTAATTGAAGAAACACAACCAGCAAGTCAGACAAAT